>RDPX01000004.1:374822-402051 GCA_003991215.1 Morbakka virulenta
TGTATGTATGTATGTATGTGTGTATGTACGTTTGTATATATGTATGTTTGTATGTATGTATATATGTATGTATGAAAGAATGTACATACGTATGTATATATGAACGTATGTTTGTACTTGTGTAGGTATCAATTGGTACGTTAAATTATTTACAATTTAACAATACAAAATAAACACAATACAAAATATAGTAAATAAAAACGTAAAAAGATTAAAATAGCCCCTAATTTCAGTGTCAGGTATGACACAGAACTCAACCTTGGACCCTTTATTGTTTTTAACCTATTTTGACACACATGCTGATTTTGTACCCCATTCAGACATCGCCATGTATGCAGAAGACACTGTTGTTTACCTCCTTAACAAAGGAATCAACGCTATTAACCACAGTCTCAATAAAGATATGGAAGCACTATCGAGTTTCTGTCACGAAAATAAACTAATTCTTGATATAAAGATGGGAAAAAAAGAGTCAATACTATTTAGTACTACTCGGAGGACAAAGGTAAATATGATGGAGATACGGTACCGTGGTGACCCAATCAACTCGATTTAAAAGTACAACTACCTCGGCAATATCCTCAAAGCAACATTGGCATTAATGGCCTCGATGGCATCCAAGTAAAATACAAAAATGCTTCAAAAAGTATGAACCTTAAAAAAAAGAAACAATTCTTAACCGATTATGCAAATAAGAAGATTTACACGGTAATGGTGATGCCTTTGTTATTATAGTCATTTACACTTTGTTACAACAAAGACAGAGAAAAACAAGCTTGGGCCATTAGAAAGGAGAAATGCTACTGTAAAAGAAAAAACCAGCACCTATTGTGAGTATAATCATACGGAATGCTTGTGTGAAGGTAAAGAAATGTTTAGATGGAAATACATTTGGAATCTTTCATAATTAGTTTGTTATCAAAGAAAGAAACACCAGAAATGCAGGATATAGGATAGAAATGCCAATGAGACATCTTGAATTTTAGAGAAAGTCATTTGCCTGTTCGAGAGCAAAGGTTTTTAATTATCTGCCAATAGATGCAAGTGATTCAAATATCTTAATATTTTTTTAACTAAAAAATATTTAAAATATTGGTACACTGAATGTGAGAATAATGAATGGAAAAGAATGGGAGATTGTGGATTTGATGGAAAGAAGCCGCATTCACATATTATGCATCCAGGAAACCAGATGGTGTGGGAGGACGTAAAGAGAACTTGAGGATAGGTTTTAATTAATATACCATGGTCAGGACGACAAAAGAAATGGTGTAGGGCTTGTATTGGGACCCTGTTATCCAGAAAGTGTGTTGGGGATACAGAGAATCTCTGACAGAGTGATGAGCCTGGATGTAGATGTGGAAGCTACGTTACGTAATGTGCTTAATGGACTGGAGATGGGTTGCCCAAAGGAAGGGAAAGACAAGTTTTGGAGGGCCATGGACACCTAATTTATGGGGATACCTAGAGGAAAGAGAAGCGTGTTTGGAGTTGATTTCAATGGACATGTTGGAGAAGGAACAGAGGGGTGAGGAGGTGATAGGAAGATATGGCTGTGGAAGGAGAAACGAAGAACGCCAAGAGATAATATGCTTTGCAAAAATAGTAGAGATGGCAGTATTAAATACATACTTGAAGAAAAGAGAGGACAATAGAATCACCTACAAAAGTGGTGGAAGGAGTACCCACGTTGACTACCTCGCTTGCAAAAGATGGCATCTGCAGGAAGCAAATGACTGTTATGTCTTGAAAGGAGAGAGTGTTGCTGTACAGCACAAAGTAGTAGTATTCAAGCTAAGAATTAAAACTAAGAGGCAAAGTAAAAGTACAGTTAATCCAAGGAAAAAGCAGTAGAAGCGGAGAGAAGCCGAGTGTAGGAGGAACTTTAATCGGGAGTTACTGGAGACGCTCAGTTCAACCGCGGATGTGCTGGAAAATTGGTCAAAACTTGCTCAGCGCATTCGAGAAATGGCCAAGAGAGTCCTGGGGGTAACATCAAGCTGTCAGAAACCAGACGTGGAAACATGATGGTGGAGTGATACAGTGCAGGAAAACATTCAACCCAAAGAAAGCAAAGAAGGTGTTAGACAGAACAGGCCAAGAGGAGAGGAAAATGTGGCCAAGGCAAGGGAGGAGGCATACAGTGATTTCTGACAGACTGCACATAAAGGGGGGTTAAAAGTGTTTATTACGGACTGTGAAACAAAAGGACAAGGGATCAAAGGATATCCAGCATGTTAGAGTCATCAAAGACGCAGATGGAAGGCCATTGACAGGAGAAAAGGAACTCTTAGAAAGGAGGAAAAGCTACTTCGAAGGTCTCCTGAACACTGAAAACCTCAGAGAAGCAAGCAATGAAGAAGCCCAGAGAACTATACAAGATGTTTGACGGATAGACAAACGTTACGTCAAAAAGGTAAGGAAGAGAATGAAATGCTGTAGGCCCAGACAACATAACTATTGAAGCGTGAAAGTGTCTCAGTAACTTGGGTTTGTGAGCACAAAGCTTTTTAATAGGATCCTGGGGTGTGTGGAAATGCCAAACGAGTGGAGAAGTAGCGTGTTGATCCTGTTTATAAGAACAAAGGAAATTTCAGGGGCAACAAATTAATGTGCCACACCATGAAATTGAGGGAGAGAGTTTTGGATGCAAGGCAAGGGGTAGAGGTCACTCAGGAACAGTATAGTTTCATGCCAGAAAAAAGCACAACGGACGCACCATTCACTCTGTTTACTCTGATAGAAAAGCACAAAAGGAGTTGCATTGTGCTCTTGTACATTTGGAAAAAACNCACTGAAAACCTCAGAGAAGCAAGCAATGAAGAAGCCCAGAGAACTATACAAGATGTTTGACGGATAGACAAACGTTACGTCAAAAAGGTAAGGAAGAGAATGAAATGCTGTAGGCCCAGACAACATAACTATTGAAGCGTGAAAGTGTCTCAGTAACTTGGGTTTGTGAGCACAAAGCTTTTCAATAGGATCCTGGGGTGTGTGGAAATGCCAAACGAGTGGAGAAGTAGCGTGTTGATCCTGTTTATAAGAACAAAGGAAATTTCAGGGGCAACAAATTAATGTGCCACACCATGAAATTGAGGGAGAGAGTTTTGGATGCAAGGCAAGGGGTAGAGGTCACTCAGGAACAGTATAGTTTCATGCCAGAAAAAAGCACAACGGACGCACCATTCACTCTGTTTACTCTGATAGAAAAGCACAAAAGGAGTTGCATCGTGCTCTTGTACATTTGGAAAAAACATATGATAGAGTGCTAGGGAAGGAATTATGGCATTGCATGAGTTCATCTGCAGGAGAGGCAGTAAGTAAGAAAAGTAAGGCTAGTAAAAAACATGTACAAGGGCAGTGAGACTCGCTTAAGAAGTGCTGGAGGGATGACTGACTGTAGATATGGGCGACTCACTGATGGTGTCTGGAAAGATGCAATATGGGCAATGCTATTTGCCGATGACAATGTGCTGTGCAGCAAGTCAAGAAATGAGGCTGAAAAAGAACTGGAGAAGTGTAGAGATGCCATTGAAAAAAGGGGAATGAAAGTACGCAGGGCAAAAACAGAATACCTGGTCTTGAATCGAAGAAAGGATGACAAAATAAGTATGCAAGGAACGGATGTAACAAAGACAGAAGTCTTTAAGTATCTGGGATCAACTTGTTTCCATTGGGTAATCATAGATTGTTATAGATATAGGGCTACTCAATATCTGTCTCCTGTTATATGTTACATCTCCATTTAGGTTACAAGGTGCCATAATGAAAATAAGGTCTTCATGATCTGTATTAAGCTACCCCTGCCACAGTTTCTCTAGATTACCGTCCCGCCTGTTTGTTTTGTTCTTTTTTGTTTCTGTTTACTATCATGTTTTAACATCATGTATTAGGTTTTTAACATTTACCTTTGAACATTTGTATTTTTTTGTTAGTGGCAAATAAATACATACATACATACATACATACATACATACATACATACATACATACATACATACATACATGCAGTGCGATTGGGGATGCGATAGAGAAGTGAAGATGCGAATACAGGCAGAATGAAATGGGTGGAGGAAGGTAACGGGAGTACTATGTGACAAAAAGCCATCNAACTTGTTTCCATTGGGTAATCATAGATTGTTATAGATATAGGGCTACTCAATATCTGTCTCCTGTTATATGTTACATCTCCATTTAGGTTACAAGGTGCCATAATGAAAATAAGGTCTTCATGATCTGTATTAAGCTACCCCTGCCACAGTTTCTCTAGATTACCGTCCCGCCTGTTTGTTTTGTTCTTTTTTGTTTCTGTTTACTATCATGTTTTAACATCATGTATTAGGTTTTTAACATTTACCTTTGAACATTTGTATTTTTTTGTTAGTGGCAAATAAATACATACATACATACATACATACATACATACATACATGCAGTGCGATTGGGGATGCAATAGAGAAGTGAAGATGCGAATACAGGCAGAATGGAATGGGTGGAGGAAGGTAATGGGAGTACTATGTGACAAAAAGCCATCACCAAAAGTGAAAGGAAAATGTACAAAAGGGTACTGCGGCCAGCTTTGCTGTATGGGCTGGAGGCAGTAGCAACAACAAAGAAGCATGAAGGTGACTTGGAAGTGGCAGAATTGAGAATGGTGTGGTGGTGATTTAGGTTCACACGCCTGAATAAAATCAGAAATGAGTACATTTGAGGTACAGAACATGATAGGAGATTAGGATAGAACCAAAGGGAGGCAAGATTGAGATGGTTTGGACATGTGAAGAGAACTAAGGAAGAGATAAGGGAAGAGAACTTTATAAATGTATTTCCCTGGGAAGAGGAAGGGAGGAAGACCAAGGAGACGCTACATAGATGCAATTGAAGAGGCCATTTTTATTTATATCAAATATTTATACAGAATGATCTCTCAGTTCCTAATACTGCTATCATGAGGGTTTTGTTATAAATATACAAAATTACAAAACAGTTAAAAACACATGTTTGTCTATAGCTTAAAATTATGAACAGTAGAAAATGTTTAAAAAATAAAATGAAATTGAAGTTGGATTAAACAACCAGAAAACCGAATTGGAGACGACGCAGAGATCCAAAGCAAATGCAGATTTCGAATAGATGCACATAGCAAATGCGAAGTCAGGCCAAAAATATAAGCCCTGAGACAAAAATTGAAACGATGAGCATGGATCCGAATTAGTACGTTCTATTTAACATGTGACATCTCAAAAGACTTTTTAAAGACATTCAGAAAGTTCAACAGGTGGCTTTAAGTCATCATTAACATGCCTTATGTCTCTCCTGGGTACTAGTAAAAACAAAATTAAGTGGTATATAATATTTCAACTTCTTCTTCGTCCTTTGGCTGGTGCCATCAGGGGTTGTCACAGCAGATCACATTTAGTGCGGTCAGGAGTTTCCTCTCTTCTCACTCCTATCGCCCTACTGAGTTACAAATGATGTTGCCTCATTTCAACACAAAATAGATGAGTTCATCATCAACTTATTACAAACATATTATCTGTGTGATTATGACTCTGCATATTGTTAAATGGTAATGAATGACTTGCTTTAATACTCTCCTAATTCATACACAGAGCACACTCTAGAAAAAGAAGGAGCACAGGGTAGGAAGAAAGGCACAGGCTAGGAATCCAAATATTCGACCAAAGCAACTTTTGACTCAAGGTCTACTTCAACCAACAGATAAAGTCCATGCCAACATTGGAGCCTTAAGGCCTACAAACATGATCTCCAGTGGCAGCAACATGGAGCTGTTCCCAATGACCAAGCTACATTTCTCTAATGGTCATCATCTGATGAGTGGATGCTTACAGGAGGTGCAACACTGAACCTATTCCTCATTTATGACACTGGCCAAGGAAAACATAAATGCATAGTGGTCTGTGCTTCAGTGCAGTAGCTCTGTCTTCTAGCCCAACCCAAAACCTGGTACATAAATGAAAAATTTTTCTATGAGTCTAGGTAAATTTGAGCAACTGTGTTTGATATGGGCTCCTCTTGATAAGCAAGATCTTTCTTGAGTGTACGCCTTTCTATCAAGGAGATCTATTAAGATATAATACAACCTATTGTCAATAAGATGGGTGAACCCTAAGAATTTCCAGATCCAAGTATTATCATCAAAGATTTTAAGCTAGGATTATTTTGATGCCACCTATGTGACTCGTACTTACTGCAGAGTACAGCAGAATGCAGTAGCTGGTACACTTCTACATGTCAGAGACATCCCACCTTGATTCCCAATTCATTGATGGAATCTTCATCTGGTTACTATAATGGGAAGAAACCAGACTAGCAATACATGTGAAGGATGGAACAGAGCTGTCATATTTGCTTCTGTCAAGGTTATTAAGCTTTCAGAAAAGAGAGAGAGTAGACAAGTTGTATACATCTAGTCTCTCTTGCTGACTGACTTTTACTTCTAATGCATGTCTATTTAGTATGTGCATGTGAAATCCCACTGGGGGTAATTAGAATCAGTTGTTGACAACAGGATGAGCTAGGTCACTGTAAAGTTCTCTCACAAACAAGCTAGCAATATGCCACAAGAGCTTTCTCTAAACTCATTAGACACCATCATCAACCACTTTGGACTGCAGTGGAAGGCCCAAAAAGGGACTACTCTTCAGTTAGCACACATATAATGCAACATGGTCGAGAGAAACTTTAAGGAACTAGCAATAAAAGGTTCATTAAAAAATGGCAGAGATATCTTAAGGCCTTGCACGCAGATTTAATTGAAGAATGAAGAAAATTGGAAAGTTATCTTCCTGCTTTCAGACATTGTATACAATTACAGTAATGTGCATATAGGAGGTTTTGTAAGAGGTTTTATTGACATGAGTTTCATATTTTAGCTACATGCTTTTCATTGTTGTTGTACTGTGTAATGTGAGCATTTGTCTTGTGAGCAAATGTCAGGTCTACCATATTGTTTATCATTTAGGTGTAAGTTATTTTAACCACATCTGTCAAATTCTTAGTTGTTTATGCATTGTTAAGAATTCTCTCTTAAATGAAAATGCTTAATTTGTTGTTGTAACTTAATAGAAAGAACTTTCCACCTTAAATAAAAATACAGAGTTGCTGATCATGTTTACTGATGAGTGAAAGGTTTTTAAAGCATTAAATATACTTTTAGCACCAGCTAAGACAATAAAATCACAGCAGCTGAGTACAGTTATTACCAGTGTGCCATGATCAAGAAATCTTTGTTGGCAACTTTTAAAGACAAAAAAAATATTTAAATGATTCTGTAGTTTGTACAAGGTATCTTTGAGTAGTGTCAATTCTCTCTATGAAAGTCCTTAGATTCTTAAGACCAAAAGAGCCTTCCAGCATAAGTGGGGGAGGGCATATTGTTGATCCCTTTGTCCTCAGTTCTTACACCGATTAATGCTACTACAATAAACATCATCTAAGAATTGTAGAATACCTTCAGTATCTTAAAAAGGCATGGACTGGTGCTTGCCATATATTCTTTTATACTTGGCAAAACTGACAAAGGAGAAATCCACTTATTTTGGTTTAACATTTTTTATGAATATTACATTGACCTCAGCCCAGAAAAACTTGGGTGCGATTAAAATAACATTACATTTGGCAGTCGTTTAATGTTTCTCAATACTATATATATATANTTCTTAAGACCAAAAGAGCCTTCCAGCATAAGTGGGGGAGGGCATATTGTTGATCCCTTTGTCCTCAGTTCTTACACCGATTAATGCTACTACAATAAACATCATCTAAGAATTGTAGAATACCTTCAGTATCTTAAAAAGGCATGGACTGGTGCTTGCCATATATTCTTTTATACTTGGCAAAACTGACAAAGGAGAAATCCACTTATTTTGGTTTAACATTTTTTATGAATATTACATTGACCTCAGCCCAGAAAAACTTGGGTGCGATTAAAATAACATTACATTTGGCAGTCGTTTAATGTTTCTCAATACTATATATATATATATATATATATATATATATATTTAATGTTTAATGTTTTTCGTCCAACACATGCTAGCATGTAAAACGGACGTTAAACCGAATATGATAATATGATGATGATATACTGCCAGTAACAGCTCACAATTCAGTGATGCTACTTTGACTAATTAACGATTTTCCAGGCAACTGTAAAGTGCCGCTCTTTTCTCAAACCAAGGATGGGGATACCACTGACGACATAACAAAATCCTCTTTGAAATGGCTCGTGAAACTTGCACAAAAACCGAATCTTTCTTTTTCAAAGTGTTGTCCTAAATGCCAGAACTTCAAACCACAGAGATAACATTTATCTTATGAGCCTTAAACAGGAGGGCCAAAAACTATAGGATATTGATAGATTTTTCAGGAAATTTTATAACAAAAATTCTATTAATTATGGTCTTGATCTACGTTTTCATGCAGCCAACTGGAAAATAACTGCGGGGCAAAGTCATCAAGGGACGAGAAGATTGGTAAAAAAAGGCATATATCTGTCAACTTCATCCATACAAATATTCTTTTAAAGGCCAGTGCACTGAATTGTTGTCTACAACAGATTTCACATTTTAACCAATGACCATTCTGCTTAACTTTAAACGTGTTGGCCTTCCTGAATTTTCCAGGTTTAAAAATAGACCTGGACCAACAAGTGTTGAAAGCCTTCTGATTTATGCTTTATTAAAGGTAGTTTAATTGATTTCATTACCAGTAGTTGAATTGTTATTTTTGAACAATGTCCATACTACACTCTATGACTTTATGAATACTAAGGCAATGACACCAATAACTGAATCTCATCATTAATAAAATTTAACAAATGCACAGTACCTTTAAGAAACCTCACTATCTTTCCCCATTTTCCTGCATCAAAAGGATGTAGCTTTTCTAAGCCACCAAATGAAATATTATATGCATCCGAGTAGACAATTGGGAGTTGATCCGGAAATCCCATATCTTTTGTTTTGTTGACATAATTTGAAGGTTTTCTAAATAAAAAATATAAAACACCAAAGGTTTATACTGTGAAAAAAAATCAAATCATCTCTCTCTTTGGCTCTGGGACCTTGTATAAAAATACATTCTGGAGAGCCATAAACTAGGGCTTGCACGCTATGTACTTATTGACCTGGCTTTTTTCAGTGACCGCCATCGTGTGACAATCTCTTTCTGTATATTTTGTAATTATTACGCTACTACCTATTATATAATTTACTCAAAATAACCAAATAGTGGTAGCCTGTTATCTCATGGCCTCACCTTTGCTCGATTGCTTGTGAAGAGTTTTGACCCATCACTCTATCTAAATCGTTGTTGCTTTATGTTTTTCGAAATGCAATTTCCCTATATTAATCAAGTTGGAAGTCAAAATTTGAAGCAATGCAGAAAAGTCCTGCTATGTTCTATTCCCAGTTTCAGTATTAATTATTTTTAGTATTATATAAATCAGAAAAGACGTAATACGAATTCCGTATGTTATACTAGTCACGCCTCGTGCAATAATCTGGAACCGGAGACCTGAATAAAAAGTAGCTCGCAAGTAGCCATCTTGACTCGACGTGTTGTTTGTGTTCTACTATCGTGCAAGAATTGAGTACACATAACAGTCATTAAGGGAGCAATACATAACATGTCCAGATACCATACCACTCGGAAAGGTAATCAAATATTGAATATCTCGTCTTTATGTCTCCAGTTCGTTGAGCTTGCGCCATTATTCAATGTTCTTTTGTAATTTCAGCAGTGTGGTGGTAAAACCAACTGTGGTAACGCTCTCCCAAATTTTTTGTCCCCTAAGTATGAATACTCTCCCCAGTACAGGTTCTGGTGTTGATAGAGATATTTTTTAAACTCTTTAAATATTAATAGATCATAGGAAATATTTCATTCAACAAATAAACTGAGGAAACAACTTATTTAATAGACAAAATTGTCCACTTTTGCCAATCTTACTCGGTCCTTCATTGATGGTACCCCTGGTAAACAGTGGCCACATTTTTTGTCTTTCACAGATTCCCATCTATGGAAGACATGAAATGAAACAACAGATCAAGAAAAAGTGGGACAGAAACCAGGCAAGACAACATAAGACGTAAAACATACGGATCGTCCCACCAGGACGTCCCCCCCCACAGGAAGGCCCTTCCTATTGGGTTGGTCCACAGCCAGTGCTCAAGCATCTCGAGACCACCTGTACTTCATGGTTAGCCCCTGTAGCTGAAGCCCGGCCAAGGAGAAAACAGAGCTCTACACTTGATCTTAGCCTAAAGGCCGAGAAGCGACTTTTGCCAACCTCACTACCCCTAAAATTAGGGCTGTTTGACAAGCACGCATTTAAACCATTAGCATTGATCTGAAAACTAGCTGCCAGGGCCAATCTTTATCTTGTTCGGGGTCAATTGGAAATGTAGTATTTCCTGTGATCTTAGAATCAAGTTTTTCTGTCAACGTCAGCACCTGTAATGGGAAAGAGCACTTATGCTGGGTGGAAACTCTTTGGGGGGCAAGCGTCACCACCATGGTGGGTGGCTATATACATGCGGTGTTGTTTGCGCGATTAAAGTAAAAAAGATTGGAAGAATTAGGCTATCAGACGAATTCAGAAGCAAAACTAAAGATACAGCAACAGGGAGTGAATAACAAGAAACAGTACAGAAATACTCTGGCTTTTAGAAAAGGTTTTCCCTAATTTTTAAAATTAAAACGACATGGGGTACATTGTGATACAAAATCCGTTGGCTATCTTCTCCCGGTGTACTCCATTACGTGAGATTCTTAGAAATTCACAAACTAACAGCCAAGGTATCAGGATGCCTTGAAAAAGTACCTGGTCAAAACTTTTCAACCAAACATTCCTTAATGATGAACACGTCAAATTTGAATCGACCCCTGGTCCGGGTGAATTAGCGGTGCGTTAGAAATCTGCCCGAAGGTTGCATAGCAATAAAAGTTGGAACATGGAATATCAGAACCCTAAATAAAGAGGGCAAACTTCAAAATCTCTATTTTGAAATGTCGCCCTTCAAAGTTGAAGAAACGTAGGCTAAACTGGTTTGAGCACGTGAACAGAAGGGGTGTTGAAAGCTTTGCAAAGAGGCCTACAACAAAGATTTCGAAGGAAGGAGACGAGGGCGGCCAAGAAACCGTTGGGTAGATCAAGTTCGAGAAAATCTGAGGATCCCCGTACTCACTGTTGAACCGAAACCAAAGGATCGAACCACCTGGAAAGATAAAAAAGTCAAAAAGGTTTGGAGCATTTGGACTTCGATAGTTCAACACTGATCTCACAAATCATTTCATTTTTAGTCGACAAACCGTAAGTAACATCGTTTTCCAAGCTTAACAGTTGCTGTTATATTTAGATCATCAGGTTTGACATTTTTCAAGATAAAAATCACGAACAGCAAGACCAACATATCTCTCACGTGGAGTTCCGTTTGTGTGCTTTCACATTTTATCATTGTAGTTTTTTTGCTTTTCTGACATTTCTCTAACACTTTCATCATACTTCTTTCATTTCTTGGATAATTTCGCTAACCCTCCTTTTTCCTCTAATGAATATTTTCCTCTTTCGTTCAGCCATGATTACTCCCAACTTTTCATCTCATCTAACACAATCTCAATTCATTCACCACAACACTTTTTATTTACCATGACACTGATTGCAATCCTCAATATTATCACGCGCATTCTATTGTTTTAATTATATCGAAAAATAATTCGATGCCTCATTAGTTCATTGTTCTTACCATCACAAGGTTGTCTTTCAACGTTTTCCCAATTTTACCTGGTGCCATATGAAGTAGAGTTATTCAAACTATAGTACCTGGCGCCAAGAGCCAAAAATGTTTATAAACAATCTAGTGACGCACAATTATTATGCACTTTATTCAAAAGAAATAACTACTAATTTTTAATTTTAAAAAATCTTAAAATTACTTAGCAAGGAGTCTTAATAAGGGCCGGACTTTCGGAAAAATCCAAAAATATAATAAGTGGGGACCTCTTCTATTAAGCACTCAAGAGTAGACGAATAAATATTTGGGTATGGTCTTCAATTCTTCTAGACAGGAAGTCACCAAGATTCAAGTTCATTAACCGTTTTGTTTTCTTTATCTAATTGTACAAGAAGTGGTGGGGTTTCTCCATCTTCTCTATGTTCTCCGTATTGTACAAAACTTCTGTTTTCTTATTATAGCATCTAGATCGAGTGACAGGGAAACTTTTTATAAAATATTGAATAGTTCATATAAAGAATATGTATTTCATTGGGCGTATTTATACCGTATGAACTTGTGAAATAGTATCTTTTTATAGCAATTTCCTTTTGGACATCGTGAAACTTTTGGTGCAGGCACATTTGAAAAGAGTACATAAGCGCAGCCTCTCAAATAGCTTCCAAGTCAAGACCACTTCCATGTAATGACCACTGGGTGGCAGAAACAGGGCTCTGGCGAAAGACGAGTGGTTTGGACAGCGCCCTATCAGGTCCTCTATCAGCCCAGCTATAATCCTCTAACTTTCCAAAAGCTCTGGGCAACAGCACAGTGGATCTGACTCAGAGGAGGGGTCCCGGCTGGTGCACCAGCTGTGTGATTTACAAGACTTCAAATTCCAGTTTCGTGGTCACCAAACTAAGTTACTGGGATGTATGTAGAAATGGCAATCCACAATAACATATTTTTCGTTATCGAAAGGATGGCAACCACAACAAACAACATCAAGAGTCAGACCTGTGCAACATATTGTACAAGATCTACTCGTACCTCTCACACCAGGTTGAATGACTGGGTGCCTCGAAACTCACTTGAGAGGGTCTCTTATGACAGGGAAGACTATGAGAAGAAAGGGGGCCCCACTTACTAAAATGCGTAAATCCGATGATATATAATTAGCACCTTAAACACTCGTACTTTTAAATCAAATGGAAGACTGAATGAGCTATGCTTAATTAATATCGATGTAATATGCCTTCAAGATTACAAAATACACCACCAAACGATAGACTGAAACACCACAAGTTTGTCTCCAATTGTCAACTTGTTACTTGATCGTCATGGAAAAACGAAATCGATTTTTCAGTTGGTGGTGTTGGAATCCTACTATCCTAGAAAGCCCAAGATTCACTTTCAAAGATTGAGCACATAAACTCTTGCATTTTACTAGCCGACTTGTATTCTAATCCCGCCACATCCATAATTAGCCACTACACCCCAACTAGTATAATTCCCAAAGACGAAGTATACAATTTCTACAGAAACCTTAAATCCATATGCAATGGTGTTTCTCCTCATAAATTTCTGATGATCTATAGTGGCTTTAATGGAAAGATGGGAAATACAAAGTCTCGACTTACTTATCACTCTGCTAGTGAAAGGAATGGGAAATGCTTACTGAACTTATGTCTGGTTACAACCTACGTTAAAAACACGCTCTTTAATAAAGAAAACCGACTATAGACATTCCAAAATGAAAATAACATCATGAAACTGGGCTATATCTTGGTTAGAAGAATATGGACAAAGTGCAAACTTTATTAATCTTGACTGCATCCTATCATGGCACAGGATTGTGCCAACACGTACAAATCTCAATCTAATTTTATTTCGTTAGACTTTAATTTTTTGCTGTTCGTAAATACTTTTTTTGTATCCAAAATATTAACTCGCAGGACCAAATCAGACTCTCCAATCACAACTTGGTATATATCAACAAAACACCTTTACTTGCTGACAAACAGCTTTAAAATGTAATATTGTGTGCAGTATCTAGTATCCTTAGGATTACATATATCATAATTTTGTCTGGTGCTGGAAGTAATGGATTTATTACTTATTTAGGTGAAGTAAAACAGATTGTTGTCTCACCTAATCTTTAACTTCTTTTTCAACCCCCGCAGTCTAACATAACTTTTTGGAACATTTCTGGAGCCTCTTCCGATTTTCTTCATTTCTTGTCTGTGAGACACCCCTCATCACTTACTCAACCAGACCCCGCGCTGATGTCAGGTACGGCGCAGGTGACTGAAGGTTTTTGACTGGATTTTTGTCATTAGAAAAAACTGTTCAATGAGGATCAGGTTTATTACGAAGTGAAGATATATCAGAGTATCCAGTAATATTATTTGATTTTCACTATGTGACTTTGTTGTCTCAATAAGATGGTTAAGGGCAGTAACTACGGAGAGGCAATGTCCTCCTTACAGCTTAGCATGCAGAATGCTGGAATGCTTACCTGGTTTCCAACTGTTTCAGGCCAACTTGCTGGTATCCTGTCTTGTGGTTCTAGAATCAAGTCTTCGGAACCTTTCCTGGAAGTCACTGTGTAACACTGTTATCACAACTGCTCTATTAAATCACTTGCCTATGCACACATTGGGGTTAAGATATCAATAGCCCAACGTTTCCTTTATCTCCTGAGCGCTTACAGCAGCATAAAGATCTTTTACAGATGCGAAACACAGACATTTTTCATGCAGCTGCTGTTCAGAGGGATTGTTGGCCACTGTTGAGCTACTACTACTGTTAACATGTTTGCTCTAGTCAACCATAACAGCAGTTCTTCGCATTGCTCACGTTATACTCCTTACAAAAGTCTCCCAAAATTTCCCATCTGAATAGAAATGCAGCTACAAATCGACAGAGAAAAAGATGAGAACAAGATCTTAAGGCCAAAAATATTGTGGTACTGTAACAATATATTTTGTCTAATACAATCTCCTTTTTTACGTATTTATCGTTAGGGAAATAGGAATTACTGCGCTACCTTTCTTATAACATTACGTCTGGAAATAAAAAATAGCCAAACGTAATTCTCCCCACCTTATATTGAAATCGCTTTTCTTATTTCTTACAGTTCTCTCCTAAAGTCATGAAAAACGTTCCAGACATGGTAATGAACTAACTGTGCAAAATTGGGCCTGGGCGTTTCGATAAAAATACCGACTAGGCTGAGTCCGAAGCGAAAGAGATTCCATTTTCTTAACGCGCCTTTATACCACGACTCAATGTTACTTTGACCACTCAACCAGAGAACATGGCAATACATGGTATCCCTGCTTGAATGTTATAAAAGAAATGTGATTAACTTTTTTCCATAGCTGCGACATATTAAACGTCACTCATCCGTTGTCTATATTTCTTTAAACATCGTAGTGCATAGTTAGAAAAGGTCTATCAAACAATTATCCTAAAGCACGTTATTTCTTCCAATTCAGGGTTTTTAACTTTAATTTAGTAAAAATCATAAATATAGGGACTGGATGATGAAGAAACATGATATACCAAAGAAAGTGAATATACCTGAGTCCAAAAGCAAAAGTTGTACGTCTATGTGAAGACGTCTGTAACCATCTTTTGACACCTTCATACTCTCGATTTGCCCTTCCAAAATGTAACGCGATGTACATAAAAGGCTTACTGGTGTCTTAGGCTAACTAACCCTTGATAAGAACAGTTTAAATACTTGGGTATTAAGGGGATGTTTTAAATCATTATACATAAAAATTCTGGCAAGGCAAGGGAATTCGCCTGCCAGACACAGCCAAGCCTCATAGTATTCTACCAGAATTTTCATCTCATTTTGTAAATGTTGAGAGCTTTCGTAATTTGAAAATTCTACCATCTTCAAATTTACATCAACTCACGCAAGACATATATAAATATGAATCAGTTGAAAAGCTAAGTGTAGATTAGTAAAGCTCTTCCTTCTTCTTTATGGTGCTGTCTGGTAAATTAAGGAGTCACAAACAATGTCAAAATATGTAATATTCTACCTCTGATCTTTGTCAAAACACAAAACCTGCTGAAATAGATATATTGGTACAAATGTAACATGATTATTGGGGTCGTTACGAGACACCTCACCAAAGAACTTTGTTAGAAAAACCCTGAGAATTTCTCTGTTCAGTGCATTGGTTAGTTAAATGACCTTCAAATTCCAAATAATTACATATGAGCGCAAAAAAGTAATCAGATCCCTCAAACTTCCATATTTCAANTGCGGCTCTGCTGCTTTGCAGATGTCTTTTGAAGAAGAAAAGACTATGAGAGTAAACCCAGACAGAAAATCCGGAGAGGAGCCGCTAAGGTGGCTGGACGTCACTTCTGACTTCCTACCGTCAGCTCCTGCAGCCAAGCTGGTGCCAAATGTATTCCTCTGCTTTCCCTTGGACCACATCAGTGAGGCTAAGAGGCGGGTTTTGACGAATGGGCTGCCCAGGATATCCATACACTTTGCCCAGGCCTGCGCCCTGGAGAAGTCACTTCAGTGCCACTGTTCACAGCAACAGAACCGACAGGAGCGGCAACATTTACGAGTTATAAGACAGAATCGATTGGCGTAGGTCCAGGCGCTACGGGTTGTCACAGATAGTGAGAGGAGTCATTAAGTCCCACTGATCAGCTATCGCCGGCCTAAAGCTGGGCAGCCCCCAATCAGTAAGGTGCTGACCCGCCATAGTCTGCCCGCTTCAATGGGTGCTTGGAGCTAAGGCAAAGCCGACAGGCAGACTGTAAACCCTGCACCAGGCAAAGAAAGAAGAAAAAGGAAACTATCTATCTTGCGATTAGCAAATTGGAACGTCAGGGCAATGTGCCCCGGCCTCTCTGACGATTTACAGTAGGTTGATGACTCCAGCAAAAAAGCCATCATCGACCGCGAGCTCACGAGGCTCTACACTAACATTGTCGCATTGCAGGAAACTAGACTCGCAGCCAACGGCAGCCGCAAAGAACAGAACTACACGTTCTTCTGGCAAGGAAGGGAGCTTGAAGATCGACGACTGCATGGCGTTGGCTTTGTAGTGAGAAACTCTCTACTGTCATCACACAGAGATCCTCACTAAACAGCGTTCTCGCCACACGCAGTTACCATAGCACTGATTGTGACACTGATCACTTCTTGGTTATCAGCAAGGCACATCTCCAGCCAAAACGAATACACCACTCAAAGCAGAAAAGATGCCGTCGTATCAACACTGTCAGGAAAGCAATCCCAGACCAGTTTGAGCGCTTCGCCAGCTCTATCGAGGAAACCCCCCAAAGACTGTCTTGCTGGCAACACCGAAGAGAGATGGAATCACATCCATGACGCCATTTACAACTTCGCCATGGACACCTTTGGCAAGAAAGAAAGATAGAGCTCAGGCTGGTTTGAAGCCGGTATGGCTGAACAAGAGCCAGCAATTGCGGCCAAGAGAACAGGCTCCTCGACTACAAGAGCGAGCCCTCAGAGAAAACACTTGCTGCACTCAGAAAGGCCAGGAACGACGCTCAACCAATTACTCGAAGGCCATCGACTCACTAGCCTGCGGCAAAGCTCCAAGAAAGGATGCCATCCCACCTGAAATGATGAAGGTTGGAAGAAAGACTTCTTTGCTCCACCACCTGTACCAGCTGCTCTGTCAGTACTGGGAAGAATGAACCATACCTCAGGAGATGCGCGACGCCAGCACCGTCAGTTTATACAAGAGCAACGGCGACCGCATTGACCTCAATAACTACCATAGAATCTTCTTCCCTAGCATTGTTGGGAACGCCTTCGCCCGTGTAGTGCTTAACAGATTGCGGCTACTTGTTGAACGCGTACACTCCGAATCACAGTAGGGGTTCAGAGCTGGAAGATCTTCAATCGACATGATCTTCTCCATACGGCAGCTGTAATAAAAGTGTGGAGAACAGAGACGGCCGTTATACATGGCATTTATTGACCTTACCAAGGCCTTCGACCTGGTCAGCTGGAAAGGCCTGTTTGTTCTTCTGCAAAAAAATTGGATCCTCCCCCCTCCCCCCAAGCTCTTCGGGATGATCAGGTAGTTCCATGATGAAATTCAAGGTACTGTCCAGTACAATGGGATATCCTGAAAATCATTCCCAGTCAAGAGCGGTGAAAAAACAAGGTTGCATACTCACCCCAACACTCCGGCATCTTCGTCTCTCTGGGTCTGTCATGTGCCTTTAGCCAGTCAGAGGATAGAGTATACCTCCACACCAGTAGTGATGGCAGCCTCTTCAACCTCGTTCACCTCCGAGCGAAGACCAAAGTGCAGCAGGTTCTCATATGAGAGATGCTCTTTGCTGATGATGCAGCTCTGATGGCACACTCTTGAAAGGCACTCCAGTGACTCATCAACTGTTTTGCGCATGCATGCAGAGAGTTTGGCTTGGCCATCAGTCTCGAGAAGACCAACATAATGGGCCAAGATGTGAGCAACGCTCCAAGCACCCCCATTGGTGAATCCACCTTCTCCAGTCTCTAGATGGCGAGCACAACAAGTGGCTTGGAAAACCTGCGACAAGCATGGTTCGTTTTGAAAATTGGGTTTGGGCGAATCCCACGCTGACCACCAACATCAAGGTTCAGGTCTACCGAGCCTGCATGCTGAGCACACTGCTTTACGGCAGTGAAATATGGGCCTTCTGCTCCCGCAAAGAGCGCAGACTCAAAACCTTCACCTGAGCAACCTGTGGATCCTGGGGATCACCTGGCAAGACCACATCACGAACAAGACCGTCCTCGACCAGACAGGCATCCCCAGCATGTTTGCGTTGCTCACTTGGCGGCGCCTGCGCTGCCTCGGCCGCGTCGGGTGAATGGACAACGGCCGGAAACCCAAGGACGTGCTGTATGGAGAACCTGCCACTGGCTCCAGACCTTCCTTACGTTACTAAGACTTTTGTAATCGCGACTTCAAGGCAGATGACATCAGCCCAGCAGCATAGGAAGCAGTGGCAGCAGACCGCAGCAGCTGGAGATCAGTGATAAAGGCCAGCATTCAGTGGGGCGAGGAGAAGAGAGAGGTAAAGTGGGAAGACAGGAGAGAGCACAGACGGCAAAGGGCAACATCAACACTAACTGAGCCAGGCGCAATTTTCACCTGCAGCAACTGCAACAGAGCCTGTCGATTCTGCAATGGACTGTACAGCCACAGCAGGCACTGAAACTCCACAACAGACGGAAACATGGCGCAGAACTCCACTGTCTTCCGAGACAGACGGATGCCAATACAACATAAGCAATGTCTTAAATCTATTTCCTCTATTCCTCTGACTTTAGATCTCTCCTGCCCCTACCCCAAACTAATGTGAAACGCAAAAATTTTACAATTTTACATTTAAACGTCCAAAAAACAAACAAAAACCCCCCACCCGTGCCCAAAAAATCCAACTGAAAAACAAAGTCTTAAATTAACTGATTTTATTTATTTATTGATCAACAGCGTCAACAGAAACAGCAAGCAAAAAAAGCAAATTAACACTACAAATTTACGATTTCATATGTCGTGCTTTCATAACAAGTCATGAATTAATACAAGTGTACAATTCAGTCCACAAGTATCCAGCGAATACACAGAAATCCAAATTTTGGAAGTAAGAAAGTATGTCGAACAACCAAAAAATTTCGTCAGCTTCAGTATACACGAAAGTGTATCAAAGAGTCCCGAAAATTCATCGCATGTTCCGAACATTTTTACTTCTCGATTACTAGCAATACTAAATCGGGTTTAATTTTGACATAAACAAGTTTCTTAGTGAGTAGTGTAAGACAGTTTCAATAATTATTACTAATTGCATTCGTACAGTTTATCACTGAAAGTGCACTTTTGTAATAATTTATTATTACAACTTACTACTATATTTGCATTACATCAAAAAAACAACCAAATTGCTTAAATAATTCCTGACATAAAATACAAAACGGGACGATTTGACACAAGGATACGGTCATACTTTTAAAAAATAAAAACCTAATAGAAATGGTTGGTCCTGCTGGTTTCAAAACATCATCTGCAAAGAGCCACAACTGTCGTCTGACAACGCCAACTGAACTCTTAAATGGTTACTTTCCATTTACACTTCTACTGAACTTACTATTTCATTTGAGAAAGGCAGCATTAGATACAGCTTTTTAAACGATTTTATTCCATTGCCCAACACGAATAAACAAAAGTGGGGCATTAAAAAGATCTTACAAAGCTATTGGTAATAATGTTGGTACCTACTATACTATACATTATTCTATATTATGCTATTTCATGTTCAGGATATATTTCTTCTTTTCAAATTTCTCTCTGTAGTTATAGTAATTTCAAGTATCTCTTACGTTCCTAGGAAATCTCGTAAGTGGTAAAATCTTCTTTCTTCTCGGGCCAGGGAGCAACAATGGGATCGATTTGGACCAAAAAATACCATTTAACAACGAGAACAATAAAAACTATAAAATTATTTGCTTTCATGTTAGATTTGTGTGTATCCAATTGTTTGTCTTCTTGCTACAGCAAAACGTTTGTCACTAAACAACTATAACAAGCTATAAATAAAAAATATCTGCCTTGTATCTTCCGTGATAAACGACGAAACATACCAATAAGTACACATACTTTTCCTTACACATCACATTGTGTAAATCAAGTGTATATTATCATGGGCTTGAAACTGCATCCGGCCAACCAGTATCCTGTTCGACATATTAGAAACGTGCATAGTTGTGTGCTAACTGTGATTAGAAATGTTAATAGCAAAAAAAGGCAACTTAGCTCTTTGATATGGTGCTATTCGGGATGAAGACTGGCAATTGGTGCCAACTTACCCCTCACCACTGTAAATATAGCTTATTACTTTCTCGTTATAAAAAATGTTGTGTTTGATGTAAGATAACGTCTACAAAAGAATAACTATCATTTGAAAGAGAAATTAGGCCACTAAATAGTGAACTGTGCACAATTCGTAGGTCGAATAATCATAATTTGTCTCTCAACAAAATGCAAGAACAAAGTCTGTTAGCACCTAGCAGGTACTTTCACCACTTTCATAATGTATAAACGGTTCTCTGAACAAAGACCGAACAAAAAAGCATTGTCAGATTCACCATTTAAGGTATTGTGTCACAGAAATATGATACTGGATGATGGCCATTGTATTTAGTCACTATTACATCTATTTTCCTATATTCTTGTTAATCCATTCAATACCGTGCTGTAAAAAAAAGAAGAAAAGAAATGAATCACTACTGAATTACTGAATGCGGGTAGATGGCACATAAACCCAGCTGCAAAACAATAGCCTTTGCAACTATAACACTGACCTACGACATCCTCTCATAAACACCCACTTAAAGAAACAGGGGACCTCGTTATTAGAATAGTATCAATAAAGATAAGATTACACATAAAATGGCGGGAAGTAGGAGTGACGTCTTACATACAATTGATGTTATATGTACAGCTCATCAATTACAAATAAAGAAAAATCGTTATTTACATCCTAAAGATCTAATTACAATGTAATTACAACGGAATAGTCGTTAGCGACAATCTCAGTATCGCGACTATCCCCAAATGACAGCCACTTTTTACCAGTTCCGACTGATGTCCCTCGGTAGCCAGCTTCAACAACGTGATGACCTCGGTAGTACGCAAAACGTATTACCCTGGGCTCCATCGTATGCGAGAAGTATCATGGTAATCCTTTTTCTTAAGTTTAAAAGTGTTACGGATACAGCCTCACATATACAGAAACATGTCACCGCTCTTCTCAACCTCACTAGGAATTGAATACCGTGAGATTTAAAACGCAACGGACTCGGGAATTTGACTTGTACGTAAAGTTACATAGACAAAAAACACATTGATACCCATTCTGGGATTAAAAGTTAAGCACAAAATTGTGTCTGCTAGTACAAAAATATGACATTATTCAGTGCAAGGTATAATATATAATATATACAACATAATTAAGTAATATAATATAATAAAGTAATTACAGTAGTAGCTATAAATCATTTTGAAAAAGTTATATTCGTTGAAAACTTATGTGCTGTATGTAACTGGATTGTGTGTCTGACGAAGGCTAAAGTTAAAACGTTAAACAAAATAAATAAAGTTTTTTCACCGAGTGTAAATATTCTCACGTCAGTGCTTCGTTGATATAACTGGAACGATATGGTTTTATTGATTTCATAGATATAGGAAAGGCTGCACTTAACACTCTAGTAAAAATGAATTATCACTGATGACGATCATCTGTTAGTAATAGGGTAGCGCTCGGGTACTATTGTGTTCTCATACAGAACTTATGCAGTGAGAGTTTTTAAAACGTGTCATGTACTTCTTTTGATCTTTGGTATGGTTTTCTCACAGGATTATTTTAAACGGGCAGAAAACTTCCTTTATAATCTCCGTTTACGCGATGTAAACCCCGCCGAATATACGTAAAAATTAAAAGATATCTTTTAAGTTTGATATTTTGTAAGTTATTTATAACCCTTCAGAATTTCTTACTTGTGTCACTAACTACAAGAGGACTAAGAAATTTATAGGTATGAGATGTAAAGATTCAAGGCTCTTTTGGCTTTTGGAGTTATTATGGGGAACTTAAAATGATGCCTGACTACAGCTGAAAAAAAAATTGTTCCCTGTTTAAGCTCCCAGAAACTTGGGATCTTTAATGGTTAAATTTTTTTCATAAATGATTCGGTTTATAATTCAATGGGATCTTAAGGGGACGACCTAGATTCATTGGGGCGTTAGAATTTGAGGATGTTGCAATTCCAAGGGCCTTTGTTGCGGCAGTGAGGAATTTCTTTGCCGGGTGCCAACCAATGTCTTTTTCATATTGTAAAGTTTCAAAGTTTTTGTTGCTCGCTCCGGGTCTCGAACCCAGAGTTTCTTGATCACAGTGGAGCTGTACTAACCACTATGGCACGACTCCTGATTCTATTTCAAAATATCGGCATTTATTTTACTTGTTAAAAAGTATGCAACAGAGGCAAGCCAAGTCTAAACCCATCACTACGTAATGCATGTAAATCAGGCTGCTCATCTTTTATACATTTAAGAAAAAGATATATACCTAGTTTTATCACAAAAACATCTTCACTTGTTACGTTCAGAACAGGTGACTTGGAACTTAGAAAAAAATGCTTTCTGGTGTCATTAGTATCATAAAGAGGTATTTTCTTTGCATGATCTAACAACAATAAAAATTACTATTCCTACATGGTACATCCTAAAATTTGCAAGAGATGCAGGTCTTGGATTGCTGTACACTTTACATGTTTAGATTCAATCAAAGCTACGTGACAAGCTGATTGTCAGTAGCAATTATCCTTAAAGTAATAATCCTCTCACCACAAAATTCACTTACTTGAATAAAAGAATTAAGGCTCGTTAAATAAATGCGAAACAAGTTGTCAGAATAATAATCCCAGTCAGGCTATGTGGATTGCCTGCAAAAGTTGCATTGTTGAAAGAGATAAAAGGAGAAAAACTATGTTAAAAAATGTTCTATTTGTGTGCAAAATTCCCAATGAAACAAAATTGTCTTATTTACACTAGTAGACCAATGATATGTAACCCATAAAGTTTACTATCTTTTACTGTAAGCACACTGCTTTATTGAAGCAAATTCTTTGCTTCTCACCTGTAAAATGAATGGTGGTTGTACACAGGAAAGGGGATTGTATAAAGGATGCAGAATAAATAAAACTACGTAAAATTAAAAGAGAAAATCTCACGTTTAGGCCTTCTCCTGTCAAAGCTGAACAAGCTTGAATCTGCCATGCTCGGTCTTTGATTTCTGTTAAATTTAAACCTTCCACAATCTGAAAAGCAAAACAAAAACCAAACAAAAAAAATGAATAAGCGACCGAATAACATAAAGAGGTTACGTATCCTTTTCAACTAACAATGAATTCTTGAGAAAATATTATGCTATAATTTGTTGACTCACGACAGTAAAGAACGTCATTAAGTTTGAGAGGGTAGTGCTATATAAAATAAATAAGTAGATTACTTCTGAATAATTTTGTTCGTTCCATTCAAAATTATAGATTCCAAATAAATAAAAAGAATTACAAAGGGAGCTCGTGTTTCTTTTCTCGGCAAAATTGAGCATTTGTCGTAACTGATTTTTATGTTATCCTAAGTAAGATAGTATACCTTACAGACGGGCAAAAGACGTTCACAAAGACTAGTGTGTCGTAAAGTTAGGTTATTTGGGGTCGGCTCTTCTTCAATCAACCTTGGGCGAGAAATGTATTTGTAGGACACTTCTCCTTACGTAGAAGTAAGCGCTCTACTCAACTTCTCCCCGTCTGTCTCGCTGTACCCCACCCCACCCCCGCCATCTTGCTCGTTTGCTTTGAATATGGCCATATTTTTACATTCCTTCTTCGTGTCAGAATTGCACAACTCAAAAGAATTAATGGAAAAACCCTGTGATGTTAGCATTTTTTACGTTACATTTAAAGGTTACCCTGTCTGCACTGGTTTCTCCATTGGTACTTCATCTGTTGGCTGGTTTTTGTCTTCAATTAACCTAGTATACGCGAATTTTATGACTAAGGTGTATGGAACAAAAAAAAAACCCCGACAAAAAGGGCCTTAATACCACTTTTTTAAAATGAACAGTTCCAAGTAAGTATTTCGGGTTTTCAAAATGTAATGTGTTCATTATCTTGACAATTAACAAAAAATAATATCCCACAAAATCACTTTGAATGAATAGGGGCAGTGTTGCACAAGGGTCTACACAATAACTTGTGCACATTCCACCAAATATGTCATTTGCGGTACTTATCTTTTATCAGTCTACAAAACACGCATAGTTACAAGAAACAATGTAGTGGTTAGTATAGGAGGGAATGCCTGTACCTCGCTTGCAGGGGCAGCAGCAAAAAGGTCTTGTTTGTTTGCGAAAATTAAAACTGGTGTGCCTGCAAGTTTCTCTTCTTCAAGTAATTCTGCTAATTCCTGCAATACAATAAGAAATTTACCTTGAAAACTTAACAGCAAAAGAACTTTCACAGATCTCTCTAAGTACTTGATAAATTATCTGTTCTAAGGCAGGGGTGAATATGGTGAGACTGAGATGTTAAAAAAGAGGGGTTAACATCCTCTTATATTTATCAAGACCCCATCCCCTCTCAAAATACAATAATTTTTTTAATGTAGTAACGAGTCACCACACATCAAGGTTAAAAGCCACTAGAGGATGAGGGTTAATAAATTTTATTTGAGTTTACTCATCAATATTTACGATTTTCGAAGTGTACGAAGTGTTATAAAAAGTTGGAGAAAATATTTATCTAACAATTTATCATCTCAATAATTAAAACTGCAGTTTTGCTTTAAAAATAGTAACACGAATAACCCCCAAAACAACCATTGACCTATGTAAGCTATGGGGCATCAATTCGCAAAGCTATTTTATCTCAGATTAATCCAAAGTTCACTAGTATTTTTAGTATTGGTAATCAGACATTTCTTCATTCTTTTAATGTCAAATCTTTATACGCAAGTATCCCGATAGATGACACTTCAAATTGTCGTGGATTTTCTTGAACATTGTGTTTCATTTTACCAAGAACTACATTGAAGCTTTCAGATATTCTGAATCTACTGCGAGCAATTCTCAACCAATATATACTTCCTCCAACAATAACATTTTCACTCAAACCAACGGTGTACCCATTGGCGCTCCTACGCCCTCATCGAATGCCGAAATATTTATGTTAACACTAACGTCACAGCATTATCAAGAGTGAAACAAGGGCGAACTGTTTGGAGCAGACAGGCTGACGACGTCTTTGCAATCATATGATATCACAAGGTTTCATTAAACATGTCACCAGTCTACACTAAAACACCATATTTACCCTGGAGAAATCAAAGCGTTGGGTCAACGGGGAAAAGAGCACAAGAAAGCTGTTGGCTAAGGCGACACTAAAAGTCAAGAAAAAGCTGAATACTACTAGGCACAAAGTCACAGCTTTCAGTGGTAAAATTAAGATTATGGACAAGGAAATCAATACAATAAAAAAAATTAAATAAAATAAACAATCCATTTCCTACAGCACAGCAATTGCATCAATAGTATATTTTACTCTTCAGAAATATGGCTTCCAGCATCACAGAAAGAAATATAACAAATACAAAATAACAGGGCTCCGCTCACGTGTTATTGATTTAAAGGTCAAATAAAGGCGCACTTTAAAAGTCACATAATATGTGGAATATAATCGATCCTAAAGCATATTAAAACAAAATATTTCAAAAGTCAGACTACAAAAAAACAAACCCACGTAATGCCAAACCAACTAAGACTATGTACTTTTTCAATCACAGTTACCATAGTCTGGTATACACATAAGTCTACATTTATTTTCATTAGCACAAAACTACTTCAGTATAAGATAGCATTCAAACATGACGATATCAAAAACAAGTTAATACTCTGTGCAAAAACTGCATTGAAATAATGCTGTCTTCCCATATCCATTTTCACAGAATAGCAACATCAATAATTTATCAATGATGACGATAAATTCAAAAACAGTACACCCAAAAGCTAATTGTAAGTACATAAAGTTGTAAACATCACAGCGGTACTGTTCTCCGCGCGTTTATGAAGAGTTACTCATCTGTTTCAAATTTCGCTTGTTTGTTCAACTATCTTAACCTACTTTTGCTGGGTTTTTCCCAACATTTCTCCTAACAATAGTATTAATCAAGGTCCAGTAAACGGCGGATTTCTCTCTATATTGAGTTTGAAGTCTCTGTCCCCTGCCTTCGTAATAGCTTGTCTACTCCCTAAAACTAAAGACCATGTATTTTTTAAAAAATGCGTTGTGTAGAGTGTTCCACAACTGCACTGTAAAAAAACCTTTGTATTTGCTACTGTCAAGGATTTTGACTGTAATTCCTGAACAATATATTCATTTTAGGATTTTCAATAGCAAATTGGTGCTTTCTTGTTACTTTATTACTTATTATTATTATTATTATTATTATATTATTATTATCATTATTATTATTATTATCATTATTATTATTATTATCGAGTGGTTACACACCATCTAGTGATGGATGGGTGAAAAACCCACATTATTATTATTTTATTATTATTATTATTGAGTGGTGGAGCAATACGAGCCCATGGGGGACTCAGGGGTAGAAACCCCAGCAAACCCATCCGACTACCAGCCCGATAAGGGTAAACTGGGTGCATGCATCACACCCAAGTGTGTGCGATATTGATGTACATAAAAAAAAACAGCACATGACCTTGCAGTTGGGGCCTGTTTAGGTTTCCCAGTTTAGGTGACCCATTCTGCTTAAAACGGTCTCCGTAGCGAGGCTTCACCCAAGACCTTAGGACTAAGTAACAAAGTAAGAACTCGGTACTCAGCCCTTCAGAACAAGAGATCC
>RDPX01000004.1:403621-442100 GCA_003991215.1 Morbakka virulenta
TTCTGCTTAAAACGGTCTCCGTAGCGAGGCTTCACCCAAGACCTTAGGACTAAGTAACAAAGTAAGAACTCGGTACTCAGCCCTTCAGAACAAGAGATCCACGCTCACGACACCTAGATATGATGCTCCCCCACTACTCCCGCCCGTTAAACAGAAATGCATGATGTGTCAGCCCTTTTGGGACATGCACAACCGGTTAAGGTCAGGCAACTGACTGGCAAGTCTGCGGTTTGAGCGGGAATGTTTGATCTAGCCCATTCATAATTACCAGGCAAAACTAGTTCGTGTACCCCACCAATCAATTAAGATCAGAGGTCATACGTCTTACGACGCTACGCCACTTGCTGACAGCAATAGTCAGTGCCTGGTGTAATTATCAGGGCAATTTGACTACACAGGGCAGGGGGGTCAATGTCCCTTTCCAGCAGTACTAGGCAGTACTAAGTTTAGCCGGCCAATTAAGGCAAGTTCAACTTTTCCCACTTATTATTATTATTTATGTGCAGGAACGGCCAGATTTCAGTTTGTATGTGCCAATTTAACATTCCACAAAAAAAGTAATAAAAGCTTTCTGCTCCTTACTCGTCTCTTTGCAGGGATTAGCCAGATGTTATGCTTGATAGAACGTGAAGAATGCTATATATTTTTATATTATTAGTTTTAACCAGTCCCTTCGTATTAATGAAGCTACTGTCAAATGGGTGTTACGGGTAGAACATTGCCGCTTGTCTGCTTTAAATGCTCATATTAGGACTAACCAAGGATACAGTAATGTAATATTTTGTAACAATGCTGCCGTCACTATGTCTTACTTGCCGATAAAGAAGATGTAGTTCGTTACCGGCCGATTTGTAAATGGAACAAAATGCCATACCAGCTATCTGCAGTTTATGTAAATAATCTCCAAAAATATGCCCACTGGCCTTTCTTTCCCCAGGCATACTTACTTACTCCCCATCGCGCATCCTGACGCATAGCTCAGCGACAAGTCTCTCTAGCCTCCTCCAATGTCTCACGTATGTACTTATCTTCTCTTCCACTGTTTGCCAGCCAAGTTGTTTTTATCAGCATCCCATTCGAAGTACAGCACCCTCTCATTAGTAGCAAGTGTCCATCGCAAAGAGCCTGTTCACCTGTATTCACTCACAACGAAGGGATGATGGCCATATCTAAACATTTCTGTTGTTGTCTGGGATATTTTACCGGTCTCGCACATGATGCGTACATTCCAGATGCCGACCTTTGTTTTCTTCTATGTATTTAGAATATTCAACTTCCTGCAAGTTGTTTCCTTGCGGCATTCGCGCCTGACGTTTATGCTAGTTCCAGAGGAGTTTGGATCTCCATCACACCGGATATCGATATTCTCTTCGTCGCAGTTTCGCAAATAGTTCAGAGTAATTACCATTTTTTGTAATCTTTGCTATTTAACAGTGGCAATGATTTCACTTTTGAACGGGGGTACAGAAGGCCCGGATTTCAAATTCCACGCAAAGGCTAGCATTTCTGAATTCCCATGACTGAATGGGCACTAAATAATCAGTATTTCATTTAAAACCTTTTTTTTAATACGCTTACCAGTCCAGTTTCTTCAAAACGTGCTCTATCTGCACTATCAATAACATATATCTAAAATGAAAAATAATCGAAAGACCATCAAAATAGAGCTCGTTTCATCAAGATAAGTCTTGTTACATCAAGTCATAACCTCTACTACTGAAATATCAAAGGTCGTCTTTGTACGCTGTCCTACGCTTGCCTGTAAATTAAAGTCTGAGTCAGGTGCTTAACCTGCTGAAAAGAAATCTCTTGACCTCTGCCAAAGGAAGTGACGATCTAAGACGTCACAACTACAATGGACTTGGTCAAGACTTTCTGTCAAGCCATCCCATCAAGTCTTAGGATCCCAAAGCCATCGTTTATACCTGCACAGTCCTTGTTCGAACTCAAATTTACATTATGTGATAACATAGGTGGCTATCTCAGCTAGTTGTAATTAAAGTAGTTAACAACGTAACTTTTTTGTTCAAAAATTTGACTTACAAAAACAAGATCAACATTTTTAAAGAGCGAAGATGTGGCTGACTCTTGCCACAGAAAATGTTTTCCTAAAATTACTTTTAAATAAAGTTATCCTGGGAAATTCAAAGCCCTGCCACAGCGAAAACTTAATCACTCATCTTCTGGAAGACAAGATGTAACTTATTCATACAGCGAAGCTCTTTTGGAATTGTCTTACACTTTTTATTACACTTGTCTTGTATTACCAATATTGAATGAGTAATGGAAAGAAAAAAATGTCTTTAAAACTAGCAATAAGTGCCGTCCTAACCCGCCACAACAACAAGAAAAAAACCCCAACGAAAATGAGAAACGGTCTATTACTTGTCCACTGAGGTCTACATAGCAATGGCCTCATGTGACTTAGAGTAACTACAACAGCAAAGAAACTATTGTAATAAACAAATACATCGTTTATAAGCGCCATTCAAAATTAAAACCTAAAGCACACTGTAAGGTGCATCGACTTACCAAAACATCCGTATTTTCATAGTAATTTTTCCAATAGGCTCTTATTCGTCGTTGTCCTGAGCAAATGTAATTGAAAAATATTAAAATGAGAAGGATATCTACAAAAATTGCACATGGTTTAGTACTGCTGGATTGCATGGCAAAAATATTCTTTTCTTTTCCCTTAGGGTCTTTTAATTTTCAATTGTAACTCAAGTTAAGAATTATTGAGGTAATCAAATACAAGCCCAATCAACAATTAGTTCAAAATATGCATCAATGATGGAACCTCACGTGGCTTTTTGTGCATAATGTAACACTTTTCAATTAACTATGGAAGTTTTAAGTTTATGTCTTATGTTTGTACCAATCATCTGCTTTGAGTTTAACTGTGAGGAAAATTTTTACATAGAACAGCAAGTCTATCTCGCCGAACTTCTTCATCTGTTTTCAGCTCTTTTTTGATGTTGAATGAGTCACTACCTCTATGAAATTCCAACTTTCTTCGAGTCCACAGGTAGAATGGTTCAGCATGATTATGGAGTAGAGTAGAGAACATGAAAAGTCAATTCATCTTTTGATCCTCATTTTTAGTTTGCGTAAAATTTTAATTGACGTAGGGCAACATTTTTTTAATTTCTCCTGTTCAAATTAATGAAAACAAAAACTGATTTACCGATAAAAACGGCACAATTCCTTTCTCTCCCATTAGCTTACCTTGTGGAAAAATGAAAGAATTCCATAATCGGAAAAAAACATACGAATTTACATGAACTTATTAAAAAAGTAGTTTCAAATATTGAAACTGTTAGAGCGGTTGTTTAGGTCTCATTCTTTGGGCACTGGTCAAATGATAAGATTGTTACAACAATGTTGAACATAAACACACGGCAAGAAAAGGTGGAACCGGTGCAACAGCCATGTTATGAAAAGCGACGAAAGCAATACAACCAAGCGTTGTGAGCACCATGGGAAGGAAAACTGCGCCAAGGCATAGTATCAAATTGGAGATACCGAGAGGTGTATCATGAAAAAGCCAATGGTTGAAGAAGAATGAATAAAAGCCCAAGCCTAAAGTAAAAAAACAATAATATACTTAACGGATTCATTTAGGGTATGTGAAGTAAGGGGTCTTGACTGGCCTCTGCTAAAATTTCCTATTTTATACAATCAAAGATGTGTCATAGTTTTTGGTGAAAGGGGTGCGGCTGAATTACACAACTGCAATAAAATTTTATAAGTACGTTACTTTTGATGACATCGATAAAGTGCTTTTTCACAATACTTAATGCCCACTATGGACTTTCCAAGTTCCCGAGGTTACTTGGTCTATAAAAACATAACCAAGATGAAGTGACAGGTTTTTAATCTCAGTAAGTACTCAAGACAGAAAGAGTTTCCGCATTTCAGCTGACAACTAATGACAAAGTACTTAAAATTTTAAACCTGTGACGCTTAGTATTTTACAAAAAATTTCTAACATATTACAATAGTACTGAATATTTGGTAGTACTTACAATAATTTCAAAATTCTTTTGTTCGCGAAATATAATTGTTCAGCACATCTTTATATTATATATCGAATGGGCCAAATATTGTCAGGTGTCTTTTAACCTAAACCATATAAAAACCTTGAATGCTAAAAGTTTGTGCTAGAGAAAGTCCTTTTTATTGCCAAAATAATTCTTAAAGAAATTGCTATCATATACAATCAAATTACATAATTTATCAAAACAAAAATTACCTCCTATATCCCATACGTTTAACTTGATTCCTTGTGATTGTACAGACTTAACATTAAACCCCTAAATAAAAAACAACACAAAAAATCTTGATTAAAACATATAATACAAAACCATAAAATCTGGCAATAGAGACATAACATAAAACCATTCCAATACTATCCAACGCAAGTTTGCAAAACAGCTTGCATTTGTACTTTAACCAGTGCTAGAAAAATACTCTTAATTCCGGTGTTACAGCCCCCCCCCTATATATATATGACAATAAAGTTCGAAATCCTCAGTCGAATTTTGCACCTTCTTTATTCGACAGTAAGTGTTTGAACGTTTTGGAGAACAGTTTATTAAATTTGCATCAAAACAACGTGCCATGATAAATTTGAGTTGCCACCGATTCCTGAAGGCCTCTGTGTATAATTCATGGAAAAGGTCACCAAATTGCTCCAGTTTACCCTAGAAAACGAATCATCAGACTGATGACTGACTGATGGGCTTATTGCCACCTCCACCTTTTCCAAATGTTTTCATAGACTTTCATAAGTTTCATATGCACCTGTCCCTGACTCTTACATATTTGCCGCTAACAGACTTGCAATATTCAAAACAAAAAACATGATAGCACTAACTTTATGGTTAAACTTAACATCCCTTGGATCATTTTCATCCCGTGGATCTTCAATCATTTAAGATGATTTACTTTAGGTCATTGAATTGTTTTATGACTTAAAGTAAATCAATGTATTTGCTACACGGAACAGATCACCATAATAGAACATAAGAAATAAGAAAGTCAGAAACAAGACCATCAATTATTAAAGTATTTTTATTAATGGATAGAAAAATCTTGATTTCTGCCAGTAACTTTAAAGCTGTCCTGTCAATCTGTCGTCAAAAGAAAGTGTCCGTTGTTCAATTAGTATAAGAACTCTTGTTAATTGTTTGCCAAGATGCTTTGTTTGCCAAGGTGCTTGGCAAACAATTTGCTGAGAATTCTACTTTAGCTTTTTTCAGGTTCAAGCCATCAATTAACCAATATCACACAGAATTTCTCTTAACAGAATAGTAGTTACAATAAGGTTTGTTACTGGTGAGATAAAAATTTACAATATTTCAAGATTTATTATCCAGATAAATTTCTGTAGTGGCCATAGTAAGTTGTGTCCACAAAATATCCTGAAACTCATAAAAATTTGTGTAACATTGATTGAAAATCACTTGTTTTCCTGCATCCTAGAGGGCAGCATCTTTAGTATCACATCTTCAAAAACAGAAGAAAAAGGTATTTGCTTGAACAATATTTACCTATAATCTTTATTTTAGCCATAAGTAGGATGATTGAGAACTTGATCAAGTTCGAACAGTTACTATAACAATAGGTCCTATCAAATTTTCAATAAATAATTCATTCCTTTCAATAAACTTGTTACTAGTGTGACTAAGAAAGTGTTTAGAAGCCTTTACAAGTCTTGTTGATCCAAGAATACACCACTTCAAATTTTGAATACTTTTGGAGAGGTTTGGCATCCTGATCTCATAAATAAATTTCAGACTTACAGTATATCCAATGGTATAGTGAGCTATTACATCATTATTCATAATCAAAATTGGCTTGGGTGCAAGGTCTTCTTATTCTTTTATCAAAGAGGGAGTGCCAAAAAAATGTGTATTCTGGGCAAAAAAATTCTCTTCTCATCATTCAAAACTTTTTGATTCAATAAAGTAAAAGATTGCTATTCATTCAAGAAAACAGTACAAAAAATGTTACAAAAAAGTTGGATAGACAATTGGGGTTATAAACTGTCAATCTGCAAATCAGGTTTTCAATCAGAAAATTAGACTTTGTGCTGTCAGGCAAGTCTAACCACAAATAACTACATCAACACAATCTGTCTGAAACACTAAAAAAACATTCATGGCTTCACACCATCATCAATATTCATCCTTTGAAGAAATTCTGTATCAATTTAAGTAAAACACCCCCCCCCCCCCAAGGTCAACCAATTTGTAGAAATGATTTTTAGCTAGTTTAGTTTCTATTAAGTAACCACTTGATTGTTAACTGAGAAATTGCAGCTACATTTACAAATCTCATTGTAAATACAGAAGATACTGTTTTTATCATTTAGGCCAAATATTTTTGTCACCTCTCTGGTGTAAATTATGTCATACTTATTCTTGAAAATTTGATGCTCTTGCTGTACCAAAAAACCCCACCTCCTTCCCATGTTTCAAGGTTCTATTACATTAATGTCAATACATTTTGTTCCTTCCATTAATGGAAAATAATGATTATACAACCTGGACCTAAATCTCTAACCAAGACATATTCTGTTTAATCTGGTTTCCTCAATACAAAAGTTCAAATACAGTAAACTACTTTGATTTAAAAAACTGACCTGTGTTGGTGTTATGTGACTGATATCTTCATTAGCAAGTGCTTTAAGTACTGTGGTCTTGCCTGCATTATCAAGGCCTAATAAAAGTATCCTCAGCTCCTTTCCACTCTGCTTCTTCATTTTCCTAATAAGGCCAAGTAGACCCTGAAAACCAAACAGTAAAATAATAATGCTTTTCATTACAGGGTTCCTTTAATGTTGATGAGTAAGAGTGACAAACCAATTTAATGGGTTATCCTGTGTGACAACCTGTACTTTACTTACTTACTTCCTTACTGCATGGTTTTACATCTTCTTTTCCCAGCATCTGGGCTCTGACACCTTCTTGTCAGATGGTTCTTGATGGCTGTCTTCCAGGTGTGATGGTCTAAGACCAAGTCCTCAGTGACCTGCAGAGAATGGAGATCAGTCTTATCAGTCTATGTTGTCACTCACTTTGCCAAAGGCTTTCATCCATCCTGCTGACATGTTCAAACTACCTTAGTTGGTTCTATGGTAGAATAACCTCAGTCTGTCTGTCATTCCTGACTAGTCTGTTTGTCCACTGCTTGTCCTCAGCAGTAACTGTCCAGGTTCTGCCTGTTTTGAGTAAGACACCACAAACACCAGCTGTGAAACCCAGCCAAACAGTTTTAATGAAATGCCTTTGTAGGTAAGTATTGCAAGGAGCTCTCTTTTTCCAGGCAGATTGAATATGGGCTGTTACAACATCAGTACACCCTCCATAATTTCCTACCATATTGATCAGGTAGCAAAAGGTTGGTATTACCTCCAGGTGAACATTATCTTGTATCATATTTTACTGAAGGTAAAGGAGAGGTTTGGCTTTTGGAATTTGGGTACATGTAAGAGTTATCTAACTTCAACCTGCCTTTGACATCTGTGCATTGTTAGTGAACCACAAGTAGTCCAGTGGAGCAGTAGGCTGAGTTTCTACCAAGAATTTAATGATGAAGTGCACTTGGTCACTTAATGCCATACTAAAATTCATTGGAGCCAAGCTTGTGATGAAGTATTTTGTCTACTCCATGTTGAGGTGTAAACTTTGTGAATCAATGTTGACTTTCCATATGGCAAGTTTCTTCAGCAGTTTCTCTAAAAGGTCAGCAAGTTAACAAGGTATTGGCATACAGGAGCTCTCACAGACAGCTGTTTCTGGATTTGCATAAAAGAGCTTCCATCATAATAATAAAGAGAAGACTGAGCACTGATCCATGATGCAAATCCACAATAGCTGTGAAGTCACTGTTGAATCTTCAAATAAAAAACACATGACTTCAGGGTGCAATAAGTGGGTTGAATGTGTGTTGAATGTGCACACAGTCCACTCATCAACCCCTAACTTTCACATGGCCCACCACAATACTTTTTTTGGGATATGGTCAAATGCCTTTTCCTGGTCAACAAAGACAAAGAAAAGGTCCTTGCATTTTCCAACATGTCTCTCTTATAGCCAACATTGGATAAAAATAGCACCAGTAGTTCCCCAACCAGGCATGAAACCGAATTGCATGTTGTCTATTGATACCTGCAATCTGATAATAACCCCTAGCACTAATTAGTGGTATTTCCAACAATTTTAATCCACAAAAATAACCATGTTCCAAAGGGTCACTTTTGAAAAGATATATGACATATGACAGGTCCCAGTTCTCTGGGATAGAATTGTGATAAAATATAAGATTCAGCAATTTGAATAANAAGTGCACTTGGTCACTTAATGCCATACTAAAATTCATTGGAGCCAAGCTTGTGATGAAGTATTTTGTCTACTCCATGTTGAGGTGTAAACTTTGTGAATCAATGTTGACTTTCCATATGGCAAGTTTCTTCAGCAGTTTCTCTAAAAGGTCAGCAAGTTAACAAGGTATTGGCATACAGGAGCTCTCACAGACAGCTGTTTCTGGATTTGCATAAAAGAGCTTCCATCATAATAATAAAGAGAAGACTGAGCACTGATCCATGATGCAAATCCACAATAGCTGTGAAGTCACTGTTGAATCTTCAAATAAAAAACACATGACTTCAGGGTGCAATAAGTGGGTTGAATGTGTGTTGAATGTGCACACAGTCCACTCATCAACCCCTAACTTTCACATGGCCCACCACAATACTTTTTTTGGGATATGGTCAAATGCCTTTTCCTGGTCAACAAAGACAAAGAAAAGGTCCTTGCCTTTTCCAACATGTCTCTCTTATAGCCAACATTGGATAAAAATAGCACCAGTAGTTCCCCAACCAGGCATGAAACCGAATTGCATGTTGTCTATTGATACCTGCAATCTGATAATAACCCCTAGCACTAATTAGTGGTATTTCCAACAATTTTAATCCACAAAAATAACCATGTTCCAAAGGGTCACTTTTGAAAAGATATATGACATATGACAGGTCCCAGTTCTCTGGGATAGAATTGTGATAAAATATAAGATTCACCAATTTGAATAAGTGAGGCAAAACACAATCTTCTGCAGCTTTCAGCATTTCAGAAATAATACCAGTGGGGCCAGCAGCTTTACCTGCTTTTATGTGTCTGATTATGGCACCTACTATTTCATTGTTTTGCTGGTTAGCACGGCCAATGACAGGATATGCATCAGACATGCTGGATTCATGCAAGTTAAGTGCTTTATTTAGCAGCCTTTGATAGTGCTCTTTCCAGGCAATAACTTTGCCTCATCTTCATACAAAATATTGCCTTGATCACTACAAATACATTTTTACCCTATAATGTCTTGATTCTCTATCCATAACTTACATGTCCTGTTAAAGGCATGGTTCAATTTGTCCTTTTCATGAACATTATTCAAAATGTCTTCAGAGGTAGTCTTCTTTGCCACATACTCACCATGCTTGGTATTATACTTTGAAGCATTGGTGAACAGTCCTCACCCAACTGAGTCAGAGACTGGCAGTGGCTTCCATTTCTTACATTCTCCAGATCATAGAATGGTTGCCAACCAAGACTAAAGACTGTCTCCTGGCCAACAGACAGACTTACCCTTGCCAGATGCCAAACCAGTACTTCATGGTCTTGTGGAGAGCTAACAGGTACTATAACTTGGCCATGGGTGACTTGGAGGTAGTCGTGGCAAAGGGTAACCTCATTTGCCCATGTCAAATCTCCACACCCAGATGCATTTTAACACCATACATAGGGCCCAAATATGTACATATGTATACATAAAAGGAAACTAAAACAGTCACAATTTTGTATCCATAACTTATAACTTCCTTATTTTTCAAACAAGCTTATTTTGTAATACAATATATTTGGAGAAATATACAAATATCTCACCTTTTTTGTTTCCCAAAATTTACTCATTAATTTTTAAATAGTCACTTTTGGCAATTCTATTTTAGCTACCCTCTGATATAAGTGAAAAATGATATCTGACCTAGTAAGAGATGATTCACAAAAAACAGGCTTGAGTTTAGTTGATGGTCATGATAGAAACAGATGGCATAGAAGCCTGCTGCATACTCTACAAAAAGATGGGTTAATGGCACATAAATAAATGCATTGTTGCTGTTGTTTCCGGCTATAGCTATATTAGATGTATTTTGAAAGCTAGGCTGTTAAATCTTAAGTACCTAAAAATTTATGCATTAATAATAGACATTTAATGAGCATCTTCTGTTACAAAAAATCCTTTCCAAATATCTGCCCAAATGGTTACACTGTCTCACATATTAACCTTTCAACTACTTTCCTTTACTTTTAGTACCAAACAAACTTCTTACAAATTAACAAAAAAAATTATGCCCTTAAAAAGTTTCAATGATCTTCAGTCACTAGGCATCACCACCATATTGTTTTTACAAACTACCACTTGACAACCAAAATTATACTATACCCTTCCCACTTATCACATTTCAGCACCTTTATTTAACAAGCCATGTTGCCAATTTACAAAGTGTTATCCATTAACTCCCTTTCATATCTACATTTTATTGTCTATAACCGAGAGGGGGTTTCTGTCTAACTATACATTAGCTTACCTATGTATTATTTGTATTAATTAATACTAAAAAAAGGTGGTGTGTCCTGAAAGATGGCTAAAGTGAGGTGAGGTAATTAACACTCCCATACCATCCACTCTTGACTCAGTTACTTTCACTGACTGGATTTTCACCCACCACAATTCACTATTAAACCTTTTTGACAACATTTTATTTGTATATGATAGGCATACTTTTAAAGTACCCTTTTCATCCAAACNCCTTCCCACTTATCACATTTCAGCACCTTTATTTAACAAGCCATGTTGCCAATTTACAAAGTGTTATCCATTAACTCCCTTTCATATCTACATTTTATTGTCTATAACCGAGAGGGGGTTTCTGTCTAACTATACATTAGCTTACCTATATATTTTTTGTATTAATTAATACTAAAAAAAGGTGGTGTGTCCTGAAAGATGGCTAAAGTGAGGTGAGGTAATTAACACTCCCATACCATCCACTCTTGACTCAGTTACTTTCACTGACTGGATTTTCACCCACCACAATTCACTATTAAACCTTTTTGACAACATTTTATAGCTTACTACTTTTCACTTGCTATGGCCCAACAGCTACATCTTTCCCATTAGCACAAAAGCCAGGCTTTTTCAAAGTTTCAGTATACTTGGGTTTTCTTGGGTATTGTCTGCAAAATAGGTCCTTATGTATAACAACTCACTTGCTGTTTTACAACATGGACCTCTTAGAGCTCAGAAATCAATTACACAGCTGCATTAAAAGCTCAAATTCCTTAATAAAAAATAATATTTACTTGCTTACCTTAAAAGCTTCTTACTTTGTTTCTCTAGTTTTTGTTTCTATATCTTCAGTGCTTTCATTGTTCCTTAATATGCTTCAAAGCTCTTTATGTATTCATTGATATTCTTAACTATTATTTTTTATTTGTTGGCTTAATGTTTCTTATCTATTTGGCTAGTTTATAAACTGTTTGTTTGTAACATGCTTCTTTTATTCTTAACATTTGACTGTCAAGTTATTATCACAATGATCATAAAATATTAAGTAAATCAATTTTTCTTTTTGTGGTGTTTGTCATTTTTGTCTTCATAGTCCTATGTTTAAGTAAAGACTTCCTTGCATTTGGTACCATATTGTGCTTTGTTACTATTTTAGGTTTTCCCCTGAAGGCCTCTGTCTCATCTATTTCTTACTTGCTTCTCTCATCTTTGCTCCTCTTTCATTCTACAAACCCATCCTTCACAAGTAATAGTACCCCTGTATTTTCTCTTCCTTTAAGTGTATACCCTCAAATATCTCCAGAACTTAGGCTTAAATAACTTCCTTTTCATCTTTCCCTACCCCTTTTCAAATGCTGGTCCTTTCCCCTCATTTTTTGACAAAAAGTAATTTGATGTTCTCCAGGAGTGCTCAGGAAAATAAAGCACAATTCTTATCTCCTGACTTGTGTGAATTAAATGGATGCTTAAAAATAACCAGACAAAAGCATTTTTATTAACTCCTGTACAGATTTTCAATTGAAAATTGAGTAACCTGTAATGCAAAACAAAGAATATTACTATTCACTCACGAAAATTGGCTCTAGTGTTTAGCCCAATGTATCATCATTGGTCATAGATGAGGCATATCATAAAGATTAGCTTTAGCAATGTACCAATAATTATCATCCACCAACACCTCTGACTGATGTAGCTGCATCCATCATTGTAAACAATACCTAGTGTAATACCCTAAAGCCTAACCCTAAGTATACCAGACAACAGTTAAAAAATGTAACTTAACTAACTTTATTGTGAAACACTGAAATGCAGCGATGTGACTATATACACATACATTTCATTACACCATGACATTGCTATGTTTCTAACATAAGGTTTTAAAGCTGGAGAAATAAATCCAAAATACTTTTGGCAAATGAAACTCTCTGGGAATGTGCAAAGTTGGTTTCAGTTAATGCTTGTTTCATATCTGCAATAACATTTTTTAAATAGATTTTCAGTGAAATAAATAATAGTTAGACTAAGATAATATATATATATATATATATATATATATATATATATATATATGGTCTTAAATTCAATTATGCATTGTACAGTACCCTCCACATAAATACAGAGAGTGATAATGAGAAAACAGTCAAATGACTACACTTTCCATATCTGAGATGGGAATTGTAGTCATTTAACAAGTAAAACTAAAAGAATTAAGACATATCTAATGCTGTTTGACTCCACACTAGTGTATGATTTTTTTTCTGCACTTTTTCCAATGAAAAATGATATAAATTTTGGTACTCAACATTTTTTTGCATCCTCGCTACATAAGAGCTCCCTGTTAAAATCTTTTAATGCTTGTACTTTCAATGAATCAGTACAAGTGAAAGCATAAGTACATAAGCCACAATAAAAATCTGAACCTGTTTACAATTTATTTTTTCACTAACCTGACATGTTGTTTTGAATTTTTTTAATGTTACCGTTTCATCCCACATCATTTTTTATTTTCATTTATATACATTAAGTTGGTCCAAAAGACTGGAAAAAACTTACAGCCACAAAAACTTTTAATCAATGGCAGGTTTTAATAAAGTGAAGCAACTACTGGAGAAACAGTAAAGTAAGTCTGTGAGGAATGTAAAAAATCCTCAACAAAACCCAAACCAGCTTACCAGGTGTTATCTTTCAATGCTGCTCAACTAAATGTATTGGTCATTGGCCTTTTTAAAAGTGCATGGTAAAATTTCATCACTGTTAGTTTAATATAAAAGATTGCACATGGGTTGTTGGATATTTATTTCAAAGGTCCTTGATCATAACTGACAACAAAGCTCTGTCCATATCCATAATCACAAAAATTTTCACAAGCAATTATAATACAAAGTACTTTCCTCTCTAAAGGGCAGTAATTACAACAAATGGTATGAGGAAATGAGAGGCCAAGCCTACAGGATGCCAGCCAGTTGTGCACCAAGTCCCACTTTGGATGAATTACAACAAACTTAGCATTTTGTTTGGGTCAAAATATTTCAATGCCAGACTGTTGATAACTAGGTATTACAGTTTTTTAACTGCTTCAATCTGGCATACAGAGAAGCAGTTCCACTAGGCAGAATGGGGATAAACTTCCCCAGATATGTCACTATTTCCTCCAACTGTTGCATATTCTGAAATTTGTGGCATTGGGCATCTCAAGTATTACTTTCTGAAACTCAAATTTACACTTTCTGAGGTGGAGTTCAAACCACTTAAACCACTTGACTGGATTGCTTTTAGGCAAACTATGACACAATGGTGAAATTTGCATTTTTCCCCTCCAGATTATGATGTCATCTTGGCAGTCCAGGTCTCCTTTGGTGATGCTGATGATTTCAGTGATGCATGCTTGACATATTTCACTTGCTAGGTCAATAGCATTTGGTATAAAGAGAAAATGATACCATCCAAATGGAGTAAAAGTCAATAAATGGGAGCTTTTATCATGACTTGCCAATAAGCATTGGAGGGGCTGGGTTTGTTGAAGTATTTTACTCTTGAATTTGAGCAAGAACATCATCAGCACTGTGGATTTTGTGGTGGTGACATTTGATCACTTAATTTATATTTTCAGGATCAAGGTAGGTATGTAAGGATCCATTCTGTTTTTTGACTAAAAGTAAAGATATCCAATTGGTAGTTTGTCTAACTGGAGAAATTATGCTAAGGTTTTCCATGCATTTCAATTGCTTCTACAGTTAATAATACAAAGTGACTAGTACTTTGAGAGATGTACCAATTACTGGTGTGAGATTTGGGTCTAAAACTATATGATTCTCTTTCTTCAGTGTCCCAAATGGAAAGGTTTATTAAACATAAAATAAAGAACAGTTTATGTTATGTTAGCAGCCATCTTGATAGCTGATAATAATAATAAATAATAATAATAATAAAAATAATAATAATAAATAATAATAATAATAGTAATAATAAAATAAAAATACTAATACTAAGTTCAGCTTGAAGCCATCATGTGATTTGGGGTTGTAGGTCCACAAAGTTCAGTAAGGGTTTCCATTGTTACACTTTTTTCAAATAGGATTCCTAATAGGAAGCAAATAATTTGTTATACATCTAGCTTCTATATGAGAAAAGATGTCCTTTAGAGTGAATAATCAGACACTACATGTGAAAACATTTATCCCTAAAAAGTGTTAACATCAAAAGTCTGGTGTTCAAGAAACAGTGATAAACGAGTAAATATTCTTGGGGTTGTTTTCAATAAATAATTCTAAACAAATCAACATAGGATGACAAGGCTTGAAAAACAAAACTTTGCAATAACAAACCCTTCAGATATGAAATTATTGCTGGCCATTTTGTTTCTTCTTTTTACATTGATCGTTAAGAGGGTCCCTTATTTCCTCATATTTTCTTCTCTCTTATAACATCTACTCTTGGATTTCTGACAATTGACATTCTTCCTCTTTCTGTTTCTTTTTACTCTACCACTTCCATCTGCTATCCTTCTTCTTTGTTTCTCATGGTCTCCATGCAATGGTAGGCATTACATTATCTATTTTGTCATAACAGATTATACATGTTACAAGTTGCAGACTTTAATTCCAATGAAATCATTCATGCTAAACTGTTGAAAACTTTGGGCATATTATGGATTTTGTGATGGGTAGAGCTAAGAGGATTAAAAGGCTTATGTAACTGCTCCCACACATTTCTATCCCAATAAAACAATGAAGAATTTTATGACAGATGTTGATAGCTAAGTCAAGTCAATATTCTGTCCATCATATTGTACATACTGAAGCTAGTTTAAATGTTTTCATTGTCTTTAAAGAGCTTGGCCAATTGTCACTTAACCATAATGAGATAGGACTGCCAAACCTTTGTATACCTTGGTGATATCATCTGACTGGGATGTGTTTGTGAACTGGCACCAGTCATCAAAAACAAAAAAACATTTGGAGAAGTTCTGTGAGTATCTAACACAATTATTAGCCAGCAAGGATATTTCACTTTACTTACAATGCTAATTGTACTGTAGCTATGTTCAGGGAACAGTGTTTTATGTTCAGAATGTTGGGAACAAAATATGTATTAACAATAATGGCTAGAATGTAATGGACTGGGCAGATTACTTTGGGATTGCAACATTAAAAAGGACGATAAAAAGGAACCACATCTTTATTTCTACCAATGCTTAACCTCCATTGTCTTAATTAATTCATCCTCTGATGTAACCATTTCCACTTGTTTGGGCATGTCTAATGCAGTACCTCACTGATTACCCCACTCAGCATTCTGGGTGTGAACAATTGTGGGAATCTAAGGAAAAGCTAGCATGACTCTATCTATAATTATCTGAAGAAAATCTCAGTGTAAGGTATCCAAGATTGTACATGGGAGGCATCATCTCATCTTGCATAGTCATTCAAACAGATCAAAAATTTGTTATTTCACATGTTGGTAATACAACTATTGCATAAGTGCTAATTTGGAGTAAGAGTTAAAAAAACACAAGCAAATGATAGAAAAATGGATAAAAGCAAGTTACACCAAAAAAGTAAGGATTTGTCCACCTGACTGTTCATGAACATGTTAAAATATTAATAGGAAAAGGATGATCAGTACAACAACCCTGACTTTATTTTCACTTCTGGTCAAAATTGTCAGTCTATCCTGAAACTTTTCAATAATTTTCAAAACCACAACAGTATACAAAATGGGAAAACATTGATGGGCTGGCAACCCCAGTTGGTGTTGCATTCTAGCATGAACCAAAGCTCCACAGAAAAGAATTGTCAATTTCTCTTCTTGATGTCAGCCACTGAGTTAAGCTAACATTTTTTTAAGGGAGTGGTACAAACTCTTGTTGATCACAACATGAAAATGTTTTACAGAATAATGTTGAAGTAAATGACAACTGGAACTACATTACCACAAAGATTTTTTCTTTTTAAAAACATAGTACATGTTTGAGGCAGAATTCTGCCACACAAAAAAATGACCCTTATATAGTCATATAAGTTTTAAGACAATTGGTCAGTCTCTCAAAAGTCTTTAAACAGAGAACTTTTGAAAGTGTTTATTGACCAACTACAAATATAACAAGTTAACAAGTTNACTTCTGGTCAAAATTGTCAGTCTATCCTGAAACTTTTCAATAATTTTCAAAACCACAACAATATACAAAATGGGAAAACATTGATGGGCTGGCAACCCCAGTTGGTGTTGCATTCTAGCATGAACCAAAGCTCCACAGAAAAGAATTGTCAATTTCTCTTCTTGATGTCAGCCACTGAGTTAAGCTAACATTTTTTTAAGGGAGTGGTACAAACTCTTGTTGATCACAACATGAAAATGTTTTACAGAATAATGTTGAAGTAAATGACAACTGGAACTACATTACCACAAAGATTTTTTCTTTTTAAAAACATAGTACATGTTTGAGGCAGAATTCTGCCACACAAAAAAATGACCCTTATATAGTCATATAAGTTTTAAGACAATTGGTCAGTCTCTCAAAAGTAACCAATAGTTAAAGTTTCTAAAAAAAGTCTTTAAACAGAGAACTTTTGAAAGTGTTTATTGACCAACTACAAATATAACAAGTTAACAAGTTAAACATTCAATACCTTTTTTAAAAAGTTATGTTAGCCTAATGACTATGATGTTTATTTTGACTGACAATCCAGACTGTACTGGGACCAATTTGTACACATGTAAACTGCAACATATATATTGAAAATAAAATGTTACACAAATGGCATTAACGGTAGTAGTATCTTCTTAGTATCTTCTTCAGGAATGCTTATCAATGAAGATGCTGTGTTTGTCATTTTCTCTGGAAGTTTCTTGTGTTCTTATAACTTATTCAATCTATTTATAGGTGTGTTTTTAAAAAGATTGGTTTTGTATTGTGCCAGAGATTATCTTAAACCTGAGGCTATCTTGAATCTCTATTAATCTAGCATCCCCCCCCCCCCCTTGTATGGAGTACTGTTGCCATATTTGGAAAGGTTTTCCTTCATCTTACCTGGATGTTCTTGATCGTATGCAGAGCTGTGTTTGTAAATTCATGGCTTCAAATCTTGCTGCTTCTCTTCAACCTCTGTCTCGTCAACGGAATGTGGCTTGTCTTACATCCTCTCCACAGGTATTATCATAGAAAGTGCTCTGATGAATTTTCCTCGTCGGTACACCTCAGTTTGTTGTATTTCGTCCACTTCGTTTCTCAAATTGTCTTCTTCCTCATGAAGTTGTTGCTTCTCGCTGTAATAAATCTTTCTGTGATAGTAGTTTTTTTCCTCGGACTGCAAGATTTGTATAACTCTTTGGGTTCTGAGTGCTTTCCTACATCCTATGACTTTAATGTTGTTATGTCAAAGGTTTACTCATCTCTTGACTTCACCTCTTCTTCAGTCGTATCTCCACAGTTCCAGACACCATAATTACACAAACAATCGAAAATAATAGAGTTCTTCTGCTACCATTTACAGTGCTCGATGGAAATCCAAAGCGAATATACAAGGTAAAAGAGAAAACTCAAAACTTGTGTCCAGAACTTAAAGTTTCGAGTCTTTACACTCATCATCGTGCCTGACGATCGAAATATCGTGAAACTATTAGTTGCAATCATAGTTCTTATTTTTCGTGTTTATGTATATTGCTCTGCTATATGGATTGAGCACTTTTTGATACGAATACACAAAATTACACAAATATGCTCTACATAGTAACAAAGATATATAGGCCCTACATATAAAAATCCAAGAAATCATACCAATGTGGTTAAACTCAACATAGCAATGTATGGTACTGCTTAAACTAGTAATAATATTTTTTAAAAAGACTTCACTCTTACCATGTCTTATCCTATTTAGTACTCTTGTTTCTAAATGATGCTCTGTTTGGTCGAAATATGAAAAACTTCAAAAGGACTTCACTCGCTGCAACAAAAATGTCTCCCGTTTTGATAATAACTTCTATTGCCAAAGAAATCTCTTAACAAGCTTAACTACTGCGACGTATTGCTATAAAAATGCAATACCTTTTTTAAGTTAAAATGTTGATCACCTCAAAGACGAGTCTCCAACAACTAAATCCAATTTCGTATCCTAGCAGTTTATGCAGAATCAGTTTCCAGTGGTCCAGTTTATGGCAACCAAATGCTGTTGGGAGGTTTGGTGCATGAACACAGGGGATCGGTAGAATACCGTTGCACTTTCAAACCTGCCCGATCTGTTTCACCTCACCCCTTCATGGGGACAATCCGGAAATTCAAATACAATTCAAACACAAAAAGTCTTAGGTAATCAATGGTTTTTTTTGCTATATTATATATAATTATCAACTTTTGGCAATGGCTTCCTGATTCAGCCTCCAGCTGCATGTCTGTTAGACCTGTAATAAAGACCCCCCATCCCTGCTATTAACCCACCAGTGACTAAATTATCAGCTGCAGTGTGTCAATTTTCTTCTCTTCCTCTCTTCTCTGCATCTCTTCATCTCTCTGTGGGCTTGCTGTTGCATTACTTGCTAATTAATTGCCGGGTCAAATTTTATGTTCTTAGTTATGTGTAAAATATACTTAAAACCAAGCTCTTCTCATGAAAACTGTTATGGAGACAACTTACAAAACTTCGTCTGACTTTATCAAATCCATGAAAATGTAAGCTATTTTTGTATCCAAGAAACAGTTGCGTGTCATCATGATTTACCAGGATTTAATGACGTAAATAGTAGCTAAAGGAAGTCTACCTTTACGTTTTGATTTGGTATTTAAAAGAAAACTACATGTGTTGGTCGTTCTTAAAATAAAAAGTCTCTTTCCTGTGACTTATCGTTCGTCAAATACAACAACAAATACGTAAAACAACTATAAATTGAACTTTCACTTGGGCTTCAACGAACTCTCTTCAGCCTTTTGGGAAATTATAGTCGCTTTCATGATAAACTGTGGCTTGGAATAACACAAACCAACGCAAGGGAATGGTTCTTTTCATTTTGTGATATCACCAATCCGTATACCCGATTATTAAAAGGGAATTTGTGAAAGTAATAAAGAAATATACAGTAATGGTATAATAATATAGTAACATATAGACTAGTGAAAGGTATGATTGCAAAAACATTTAATTTGTAGCGTAGCACTTACAGCACTGACTGTAGAACATGTGATCATAACATCCCTAGGTACTGAATCGAACTAAGATTGGTGGTCACGTATTTAGTACTTTTTTATAAGGCTATTTTCATTATTTAACAGGACTTTTTGGAAAAGCAACAACCCTCGAGTTTGCTTTGGAACGCTCCACGTATCTTAAATGAAGACAAGTTAACACTTTTAGTAAAAAGTTTAGTAACGAAAAGGGCCTGTCCTACAAGTTGTTAAATCTAGACAGAGCTACCAGTTTAAAATAAGCACTACTGATGCTCGTTAATGAACAACAAACCGAAATTGTCGTATCACCTGTACCATTAGTGAAGCAAAATTTTAAATGGTATTAACATTATAGCGTCAATAGCCTTTGTTGCATTCCTTTTTAACAAAGACAATCTTTGCATATAACTTGCGACGATCAATAAAAAATTAAATTCTACTGCGGATAGTTATCTACTTCCTAAAGATAAAAGCAAGCCACCTGCCTTTCATTGAGTTGGAAACGTAAGTCTTCAAATTTAATTATTTTAACCCTTTGTTAACCTTAATGTTCAAGTATTGCTAAAATTCAAATCTTAACTTTACTTTGATATCTCGTTCAAAATAATCCAATAATTCAAAGCCCACGGTAAATGGCACATGGTACGTCATAGAGAACAATAAACAAAATCCTTGTTGTTAAACAACGTCTATGCGGCCAACTTTCTAATTGATTGGGCTAGAAGTCTTGGCTTTGGAGGAGGCCTGTTTTGCAGTATCATTAGAAACACATTTCTTTTAATTTTTACTTTGCATACAAAAAGGTATAGTTAAAGCCAGACTTACAAACTTTAGGCAACTGACAGTAACCTTTTTTTCCAGAATAAAAACTTTTGAGATGAGAAAGCAAGAGAAACCAATTATTTAAGACTTGTCAAAATCAATTATTGTCTTTTTCTTCTTGAGCACACCCTGCACATTTCCTAGATTTAACATAGGATCAATGTAATTAAAAGGATCGATTAAAGTTAATTGGATATGTAACAAGCTCTAACGCATCTGAAATTACAGCTGCTATCTACTCACTATCCGTCGTCATCGGCCCAGTGAAAAGGTCCATAACAACGACTACATTTTTTCTTTCTTTTTTTACTTAAAGACTTAAATCTTGCTGTTGCTTTTTGATCACCTTCTTTAAATATTTCAAAAGTTCTTCTGTCTTTGAAAGTTTTGGGTTGTTTAAAACTGAGGCAGAAGCCTTTCAGTATTTTGAGCGTTGGCAGACTTTGCATCGTTTTCGATGCATAGATTACAGGAAGGTTCCACTAAAAGGAAGATTAATTGCCCTTTCTGTACACTTTTTATATAGACTCCAATCAATTGTGATTGACTGCTGTCCTTTTGGTGAAACATTTTCTTTCCAAACAGGAAATAACCTGTGTGGTGTTTGGTCGACATTGACAATTAAGGCCGGATAAATGTTTTTCTTGATTTTTACAAAGTTCTTTCTAGTAAATTAATTTTTTGAGGGGTGAGAGGGTTCAACATTAACTACACCCAAAATATATTGGCATTTACTCGTGAAGGTTTTTTCGTTTGTTCTTCTTGCATTGAAAATACTTCCTTTTCAATCAACGCTTCAAAATACCTCTGCACAACTTTATTAACTTTACCCAGGCAAGGTCTGCAGGTTGGTTGAGATTACTATTCAATGCTTTGAGCCATTTTACGTTGTTTCTTCAACTGTTGGTGACATTAGATTTGAATGTATGCACAGTGCTTTTTTAAAGATAAGAAGTTTGGGGCTTAACTGCCAAAGTGTTAAGGTTACCACTCTCACTTGAATACTTTTCGACAGCGTACCTTTATCTGTCCATGTGTAGTAGTTGGATTGAGAAGCAGTAAGGCTGTATATTCTTTGCAAATATATCGCTCCAATCGGGTCCTTACCTGTATCTTGTTCTGAAGAATCTGGAAAACGGGAAATTGAAATTATTTAAACAGGAATCTTTCTATTGTTTCAAGCCCGAAACAATGGCATACCTGGTGTAAATTTTTGGGGGACAGGGTGAAGCAGCAGTTGGCGAAGGGAACAAAATAAGCAGCCAGAATTTTTAGGGTTACTGAAACCTATCCAGTGTGGTCCAGGACCTGTGGCCCTGGAAACCTTTGAACTTCTACTTTGCAGAGCTTCTTATTTTTTATTAAACTCAGTGCCCCAAATCCAAACTTATATCATTGTCCACCATGATAAAACCATCTAAAAATTTCCACACTACTCAAACGTAACAACCTAAAATACACGAGAACGTTGATCCTCTTTGTGTTTTAGACAAACCTGTCCTAAATTTTACAAATGGAGCCCAAAATCGAATAGTGGCATCTTAAAAGTAGATGTTTCCCGAATCACTTGAAAACAATCGCTTTCTCCTGGTGTTTTAGGATTTTGAACTACTAAGCCTCTCTAAGATCAGAGAGAATGAAACCATGAAACAAAAAAACTTATACTGAAACAGATACAAACATCACTAGTATTTGAATTACAATGCAAAACATAAACGATTACCTTCTACCATGTAACAAAGCAGTAACTATACGTAAAGTAGTAAAAAGAAAGCATCATCACAAATCACTTCAAATTTTTGGTTATGATGAGAATAACTGATACACTGAGAGGGACCAAAACAATGATAGAACAATTTTGATGCTATTTCAGGAACACTGATAAAGTTATGAAAGAAGACATCGTGTTTGAACCGAAACAAAAATTTTGAAATGGAATAAAAGAAAACAATGAGCAGCGAGTTTTAGGAAAACTAGAGAACTAGTTCTCATGTCAAGCATCCCAGCAGGGGGGTGGGGCATCAAAACTGGTGGAAACGTTACCATAGCATCGGTCATTTTCGGAAATATTATATCCTGCTTGTCAATATATGATATTCCTCTGAGGATTTAGTCCATCATTAAGCCTTACGCTCGTTGCATTTTGGCCCTGACACGTTTTTATTGACTTGCAAGCCCGGCTCCTTCGGGATCCTCATCTTCATTCTTGTCCTCCCTCTCCTTCTCCGTTAAACGGTTTTAAGATTTTCAGAGCACCTGTTACTTAAATAAAATTTTGCATTATATTGTAATGTGGTGCACGCTTCGATATCATCTCAGCCTAAATTATTCCGACAAATATGTCAAATTCACAAAGCTAAACTGTCGCGGAAGCACCGGTCAGATTTGGCATTTTTTTTCTCAAGCCGGTCGTTCGGTGTAGTGGGCATCTGAAGGCAAGGCACCAGCCAGATTTTAATTCTTCTTCTTCTTCTTCTTCTTCTTCTTCTAGCTTTTCCCGTCAGGGGTCGCTGTGGCCGACACTAGCTTCTTTCATCTTGACCTGTTTTGGGCGTCAGTCGGCGAGGCGCCTACTCGCTGCATGTCGTCTTCGACACTATCACTCCATCTCCTCTTCGGACGTCTCCGTCTCCTTTTCCCCGCTATGGCCATCTCCATTACTCTCTTCCCGACGTAATCCTCGTCCCTTCTTCGTACGTGTCCGAGCCACCTCAGCCTTCCTTGCTGGCATTTGGCAATTACGCTTCCTACCCCCAACGCTGCTCTGACTCTCTCCGTCCTGACATGGTCTTTTCTAGTCCACCCGCAGCTGATACGGTTCATTTTGTTTTCATCTGCTTCCATTTGCCTCTCTTGGTTTCTGGTCAGTGGTAGGGTTTCCGTGGCGTAGGTCATAGCGGGTTGTACGATTGCTTTCTGTAGCTTGCCTTTGACTTTTCTGGGGACTTTTGAGTCGCAAGGACTCCGGTCAAGCGTTTCCAGTTCACCCATCCTGCTTGTATCCGTCTTTAGAATTCAGCCTCTGAGGTTCCATCTTCAGAGAGGGTGGTCCCTAGGTACTTGAACTGGTGGGCTCTGGGAAGTGGGCATCCATCCATCCTGATTGTACCAGTTTCTTCCCCATTCAGGCACAGGTATTCAGTTTTGCTCCTTGATATCTTCATTCCTCTGCTTTCCAGGGCATCTCTCCAGGTCTCCAGGTCTTCCTCTAGTCGGGACCTATCCTCGGAACATATAACCACATCTTCCGCAAACATCATTTGCCAGGGCGCTTGTGTTCTAACTCTGTTAAGAAATCCATGATTATTGCGAATAGAAAGGGGCTGAGTGCTGAACCTTGGTGTAGGCCCACTCTCACTTCGAAGTGGGTGGATCGACCAAGTGCGCTCTGTATCTCAGTTGTGCAGTCCTGGTACATGTCCTTGACTATTCTGATATATCCTTCTGGTACCTGTTTCTTTTTCGTGCAGTAGAATACTTCCTCCCTCGGTACCCTGTCATAAGCCTTTTCTAGATCTATAAAAACGGCGTGGAGTTCTTTCCGTCCCTCTCTGCATTTCTCCTGCAGTTGTCTCAGCGCGAAAGTTCCATCTGTTGTTGATGGGAGAACCCTTTGTGAAGGGCAACAGATGGAAGTTTCCATCTGTTGCCCTTCACAAAGTCAAACTGCTCATTGCTAATGTGCACCAGGTTTCTGAGTCTAGTCTCTATGATCCTTTCAAAAAGCTTCATTGAGTGGCTCATTAACTTGATACCCCTATAGTTCCCACAGCTCAGGATGTCCCCTTTGTTCTAAAAGATAGGGATCAGCGTACTTTTTTTCCATTCTTCCGGCATCTTTCCTCCTTTCAGTATCTCATTGCTGGTCTTGGTGAGATATTCTATTCCCAGCTTTCCCAAGCTTTTCCACACTTCTTTTGCTATGTTATCCGGCCCTACCGCCTTACCGTTCTTCATTCTCGTCAAAGCAATTTTCACTTCCTGTTCGGTCATCACTTCCAGCTCATTTCCGCCTGGGTAGAGTTCCGCTGATCTCGCGATTCTGAGGTTCTCCTCGTCCATTAGTTTCTGAAAGTACTCTCTCCACCTCTGGACAATCTTTTCGTTCTCAGCAACAACATGCCCCTCTGCGTCCTTGATTAACTTGACTTGGTAGATATCTTTGGAGTTCTTATACTTCTGTTTGGCCATGCGCAAAACTTTCTTCTCCCCTTCTTCAGTGTCTAGCTCTTGGTACAGATTTTCGTACGCCTCTGTTTTCGCTTCAGCCACTGCTCTCTTAGCTGCTCTCTTTGCTCCTCTGTATCTTGACAATTCCTCCTCACACCCTTCATCACCCAGTCTCTTCTTTGCTGCCTTCTTTGCTCTTATCGCTTTCTGCACTTCCACCATTTTCTTTTCTTTGGAGTTTTAGGTGGTCTTTTTGGTTGCAGGTCCAGAGTGAGCTTACATATTACGGGTAGGTGTTGAGTTGCAACGCTTTCTCCTGGGATCACTTTGCAGTCACTCACAGACTTCCGATCTCTGGTTCTGCTCAGGATATAATCAATCTGCGTTTCCCGTCCTCCACTTCTGTAGGTTAGCAAATGTTTGACTGGTTTCTTGAAGTAACTGTTGAGCATCCCCAGGTCATAGGCCTGTGCGAAATCGATGATTGCTTCTCCTTCCCTGTTTTTGCGACCATAACCAAACTTGGCAAGTACTTCTTCCATTCCCAGATTGTCGCATCCCACATGCCCGTTCAGATCTCCACCAANCAGAGTGAGCTTACATATTACGGGTAGGTGTTGAGTTGCAACGCTTTCTCCTGGGATCACTTTGCAGTCACTCACAGACTTCCGATCTCTGGTTCTGCTCAGGATATAATCAATCTGCGTTTCCCGTCCTCCACTTCTGTAGGTTAGCAAATGTTTGACTGGTTTCTTGAAGTAACTGTTGAGCATCCCCAGGTCATAGGCCTGTGCGAAATCGATGATTGCTTCTCCTTCCCTGTTTTTGCGACCATAACCAAACTTGGCAAGTACTTCTTCCATTCCCAGATTGTCGCATCCCACATGCCCGTTCAGATCTCCACCAATCCAGAGTGTTTTCTCTCGTGGTAGTCTTTCTACTTCCTCGCCCAGTTCTTCCCAGAATCCCTCCTTCTCCTCTGCTTCGCACCCTACTTGCGGGGCGTATTCACTCATGATGTTAACCATTCTACCATCTATGTCTACTTTGACTGTCATGACCCTGTCTGACCTCCTTTTCACTTCCAGAACTCATTTCTTCGGATTCGGATCCAGTATGATACCCACTCCATTCCTTGAGCCTAGCCCAAAATAATAGAGTTTGAATCCATTGCCGATCTCCCTTGCTTTTGCACCTTTTCACAATGTCTCTTTGGGACACAAGATGTTGACTTTACGTCTCTCCATGAAACTGACGAGTTCCTGGGATTTTCCATTCATGGTGCCTACGTTGAGTGTTGCCAGTCTAAGTGTCCGTTTCCTGATCTTAGCTTCCCTTCTCCTCCTGATATTCCAACCTTTCACTTGTTGCAGCCGTAGTCCATTTTCCACGAGTTTACGGCGATGTCCTCGCGCGTCGCTTCTGGGGGACGCCCTAGCATCATCTGAATTCTGTAAATTGTCAGCCATGTTTTGTTGGGGCAAAGTTTTCCGCCGGATGCCCTTCCTGCCGCAATCCTCCCCATTTTCCCGGGCTTGGGACCGGCATCACCCCAATGGAGTGATGCCTGGGTCACCAGCCAGACTTTAATAATGGATGCAAAAATTCACGAAAGCCCATGGATAATCGAGTTGATTGGAGCTTTGATTTGCCAGGAGCAGGAGAAAAAATTGAAAAGCCCCTTGTATAGATTTAGGGATGTACCACAAAAGTTGAAGCTGCAGTCTTTTGGTAACAATGACTGCCTGTTTGACTTTTCTTTACTTAGTGGCTTCGATTGCTGCATGAAAGCAATACATTTGTGCAAATCTGCAAAAAATCGTCATTTTTTCATGGATCGGTCGAATGAGAAATCTGGAACCAAGCTAGGTACATGTATCCTATTTGAAAACTCGTGTAATTTCTATTGTTTTGAGCGGTAGAAGAGTACTTTTGTTACATTTTGTATAGACTTGACGTTTTTCATTGGATTAAATGCAGGTAAGAACTCTGAAGCTTACTTCAGACTGCAGAAAACCATAATCTGACATTTTTGGCAAAGGTTGCAATCAGGGAAAAAAATTATTTTTGACCAATTTATCTAAAAATTTATGGACAAGAACATCCCACCTCCTTTCCAATGAGAACATTAACTAACATCCCAGAATTCCATCACAACCTCTCAATGCTTCATGATTATTTTTTTGTTGCAGATACACTGCAAGTAAGGTGCTTGGCATCTTTGAAAATGAGGACTTCTGCAGTCCTAGGCTCTTTCTAATAACTCCTGCGGATGGTCAATACTCTGACGAGGATGGCGAAGCTGAGAACGACGAAATCAATATTAATCATCTCTTTGGTAGGCATCAGCCCGATCATGTGGATTTTAGAACTAATTTTGATGACAGCAGACTTTTGATGAAGAATATGAACAAAAAGAAATTTATAGCATTTTAACTGTTGAACCCGAGTCCGTTGATTCAGCAGGTCATGGATCAAAGCAAACTTTCTTCTGAGCTTCCACCTTCTGAAAGGTTTACTTGTAAATCTTGCGACTTTAAGCGCAAACCATTGACAACCCACATCTACCATCTACAATGGAGATACAAGATGCATTAACAGGATTGTTTGAATTAATTTTTGATGATGAAGTAACTCCTTTCATGGTGCATATGATGCATGCGCATGCAAGATGTGGAAAAGGGAAACATGTTTTTCAAACTGATCATAATGAAATACGCCTACTTTTTGCAATTCTGTTGTTGTCATGACTTAACCCTGCTCCGTGATACAGAAAGTATTGAGAAAATTCACCAGATATGAACAATTAATCTCTTTTTGTCCCATAATTGATTTGAGCTTCTTCTTGAACTGTTTAATTTGTCTGGTAACTTGACTTTAGATCCCCAGGATAGGATAACAAAGACCCACACATTCTACTGTTTGGTAAAAAAAATATTTATAATACAGACCCAACGCCAATAAAATCCCCATCGACGAGTCTACTCTACTCTGCTATGGTGGACACGGCAACAAGCAATAAATTCAAGGTAAACTAGTTTTCTCTGGGTATCGGGTTTGGACCATGGCAGAAGCGCCAGGGAATGTTATCCAATTTGACCCATACTGTGGTGCCAAAAATGGAGTCTCCTGTCAAGCTATAGAAACGAGGTGAGGTTTTGACGCATCAATTATTTTACAGGTCTTGGATGCTATTCCTTGAGGCATTAGCTATGCTTTATGCATTGGCAACGACTTTACGTCACTTCGTCTGTTTTCCTTCCTTAGAAACACAACACCAAAGGTGTTTGAACAAGGGAGAACCGGCTTAAGAGGCTGCCATATTCCAAGTAAAAATGAGATAAAAATACTAGAACAAGGTCACATTGACCAATGGAGTATCCACAACAACTCTTTGACTGTACTCGGATGAAAAGACAATAAAATTGTATCTGCTGCATCCAATTCAAAATGCAAAGAACTTTAAGCTCTGTTAAGAACTGGTACAGTACAAAAAAGGCCAAAGTTGCTGTTCATAACCACCTATGATCAAGGAGAACAATCAAGAAATCGGGGCAGTTAACCGTTGCAACCAAAATATTGCCTGTTATGGAATAGCTATTCGGACAAAAAAGTGATGGTGACCCTTTTTTCAAAGCCATGGCGATCCAGAATGCTTGCTTACTCTGCAGAGCTCATAAAGAGGAAAGTGACCGATGATTGGATCTTTTTACTTTCCACAGGGAAGTAACAACAACGTACCTGCCAAAGTAGAGCACTACGAACCGGGCATGTCGACGACCACGTGTGTGTGTGTATAAGCTGCTGGAGACCAAGTGAGTAGCCTGCACCGGAAATATCTCTTCCAACTACAGGGGCGTCGAAGACGCACATTTCCTGGTTGGATTTTTAAAAAAAATTCTCCAAATCGACGACGAACCAGATTCAAAATCACATGAACGACGAGATCGATTTCTTCAATGGTACGGAAGAACAGCTTGAATCGAAGGCTATTCGTTACTAACTAGTCAGAAAAACCTGGCTAATCAGCATCCAGGCATCACCACGTGGAGGTTGCCTTCAAGGACGCCCTATGTCTATTGCCTTCTTGTTTATGTTTTTTCTCTTTGCAACATATTTTATGGTATTGATATTTGCACTATTAGANAGAGCACTACGAACCGGGCATGTCGACGACCACGTGTGTGTGTGTATAAGCTGCTGGAGACCAAGTGAGTAGCCTGCACCGGAAATATCTCTTCCAACTACAGGGGCGTCGAAGACGCACATTTCCTGGTTGGATTTTTAAAAAAAATTCTCCAAATCGACGACGAACCAGATTCAAAATCACATGAACGACGAGATCGATTTCTTCAATGGTATGGAAGAACAGCTTGAATCGAAGGCTATTCGTTACTAACTAGTCAGAAAAACCTGGCTAATCAGCATCCAGGCATCACCACGTGGAGGTTGCCTTCATGGACGCCCCGACGACCACGTACTTGTTGGTTGTCATGGGGCTTCAGACATGGTTTTTAGGATCAAATCGTACCTCCTCCGCAACTCGACACTTGATAGCTTGACGCTACGTAGGTGTGCACTTTGCAACAGAAACACCAGAAAGGGCTGTCTAAAATGCTATGTTGGAGTATATAACCATTGCTCTGAGGATTGGTATGGCTCATAACTTGATATATTTTGTTCCTAGTTGACATTTATCGCTGTCAGGATTTTATGCAGTGTTTCATTCATGGTATACATATATATATATATATATGTGTGTGTGTGTGTGTGTGTGTGTGTGTGTGTGTATTCCTGGTCTTAAAAAAGACTCTTTTCATTTATTCATTTTTGTTTTATATAAGTTAATCGATACTTCAAAGAAATGTTAAAAAAAAGGCCATGAAATAGGTTTTAGTCTATAAAGATAGCTGTGACGCGATGAAGGGCCGAGTACTTTTATTTGCTTTGATAAGCAAGATAAGGGCTCAATATTGAGTCGTTACAATGAGAGGAGCGTTTTTTGGCTAACAAAAAAAAACGGAATTTAGTTATGGGAGAGGAGTTATCAGCGGCAGGTGCTTCCATTAGGCTTGATACATGACAGAGGGGAAAAAATCTCCATGTACAACACTTTAAAATACTTTTTCAACTGATATGCATGCAAATGTTTTTATAGAAAAAAAATAGTCCTGGTTTACCAATAATTATGTGTGTGATTATCTCAAAGTAACATATGCCATTAAAATTGGTTAAGCCATCAGTCCTAATGAAGTAAGTTGATTTTTTTATAATTAATGTTCATGTACTCCTTCATGCCTCCAGTACCCTCGAAGTACATATCTATTTGTGCCCATATTTGGACAAAAATTAATGCCTTTTCAAAGAATATTTCTTGTTGCCTCATTCCTGTGTGAAAGCACCCAACTTTGGGGGGAAAAAAACGAGAAGCAAAATTTGGTCAGTTGGTGGGAAAAACGAAAGTCCCAACAGGCTAAAAGATTCCCAAATTCTTGGGATCAAATTACCAATAAGGCAACACTTTTTGATACAAATTTCAGGACTCAATATTATTTGCAGCATTGCTTTGGGCATTACTTTTGATTTTGGCTTTTTGGAACCTACTGTTTTTTTGTCAAAGAGTCAAAGCTGGGCTTCTGTGCGGAATCTTTAAATTTTCATCTAAGAAAACATTAATTTCAATCAGAATTTTTTTTATTTCAAAGGGAGGGCATGGAGAACGATGGTCACAGTCAATCAGACTTATCTTCTACTCCTCTTAATTTTATCGTGCCAGATTCACAAGCGACAGATTTATATGCCGATAATGATGCAGGTGGGAATCCGGAGACACAAACTTTTACAGGAGGCGATTCAATGCCGGTGCACGTTGGCGTTTTAGAGAATCTTCCAATATCCACCCTGCCTCGCACATCATCAGATGGCAAGTTGTAATTTCAACAAAGGCTTTTTTATAAATTCTTTGCTTGGTTATTGTTGATGATTATTTCCGATGTAATTGTAAATGAAACGTTGGCACACTTCAGTCACGAGCAACACTTTCAGTTAAAGAATGACCTCAGACTTAGTCCAGTACCGTTAGTCACCTTTGAAACGTCCGAGAATGAACAAGTTCTGTGATCAGTTTTCAAAGTTCCTCACACAGATGGGTAACTTTTGCCTATGTAGGTCGCCAGTTATTGTATGAAATATTATTGAAAATGTCCGGTGATGAAATGCAGAATATTTATTTCTATCCCCCTCCCATCCCATCTTTTTAATTGTGATGAATATTTTGAACAAGTCAATAGGAATAAAGTGCCGCCCTCAGTTTTCAGTCTGCAGTTGGTACTAGCACCCACGAAATTCAAGATTTTATTGGTAAACTATAGTAGAAACTTTCGGCAACCGAAAAAATTGTTCGGTTTTGCTGACAAAGCAATTATTTAGATTTGCTTGTTTTTATTATTATTGGTGAGGTCTCACATGCATATCATCGATATTAAAGTTATATTTTAATGGACAATGGTGGTATTTATTTGCCAGTTTTGTCGATTGAAAAATATTTCAGGTTGCACAACATTTTTTAAAGTTTTAGTTGTGTTTGTTCCTTTGCCAAAATAAGGATATGTATGATAAGGATGGGGTTTTTGTCGTTTATAATTGCTTATTACATTCTTGAAAATGTAGCCTTAAAGAATCAACAAAAATTGTAATTAAAGTGCGTACTCACACTCGGAAGAGAATGTAGAATCTCCATGGTAAAACAAAGTTGATAAAATATGTGATTAAAAAGTGCTTTAAGTGTAGTTAAAATATACCTGCATTTTTACAAACGTTTACAAATTTTGTATCAGGTTTCCTAACGTCAAAACTGTTTGATAGTTTAAGGCCAGATGTTGATGTTATTTAAATGCAAACCGGCAATCTTTTTAATATTTGTATTGCCATAGAAAAAGGAGTTTGGGCACACATCTGGATGAAAACAGTATCTAACTTTTTCTGATAGCTCCATTCCTGCCTCAATTCTCAGTGCACTAGTATATCTTAATTTGTTCCCACCAGTTACAGTGATGATATTTTAATACCCCAGTCAGGGTGTACATTCAGTCAAGAATCATAAGGAGGTCTTAGAATTTGATTGAAAGTGAAAGAAGTATCAAAGAATATTATGATGATTTCATCATAATTCACACAATACTCATGATATGTAACAAGCCATCCCATCCTTTTCAGTAGACTTGACCTGCATTTGGAGGCAGTCTATTCAAGGCCAATTGACATACTGACTAAGAATCCCTTCAAAACTTCCTCTCTTTCATACCCTTTCTGGCTGACATCCCAGTTGCCACATGAATCTTTGTTGTGATTAATGTAAATATTATTGGATTGATCCAGAAAAAGTTGTGTTTATAAATGATGCATTTGCATTTGCAGCCACAACATGCCAAGGAGTTGCAGCATTTTTATAACACTAAGGAGTATTACTGTCTTGTTGGTTTAAAAGTAGAATATATTTTGTTGTTGACAAGGATGGGATGTTGAGAAAATTCGATGGAGCTGAAGATGACTGGATATAGTATGTAGAACATCTGTAGGGTTTCTGCAAAGCAAACAATGTTGTGAATGAAGATAAGATGAATTTGATACTTCTGAGTTCATGTGGAGGGAAAACATATGAACTTTTCTGACAATTTGTTAACTCCTAAAAATCCAGGGATTTAGAATATAAGAGATTAAAGGAAGTCATGGAGGGCATGTAAAGCCACAGGCCTAGGTAGTCATAAAAATTTTTGAATTCAATAAAAGAGATTGCTTGGAAGGTGAGAAAATTCCTTTTTGTATTGTGTAGTTGTGGAGTTACATAAATTAACTGAAAATTGTTATTTTAAAGACACTTTCATGTACTTAAGTCAGACCAATCATGCTCTATGGCTGTGACACCTGAGGTTTACAGATTTAAAAATAGAAAATGTTTCAAGTGAAAAAAAGGGGCACATTTCACACAAATGGAGAGATGAAAAAACAAATGGTAATAATAATAAAATATTCAATCAAATGAAAATACATTCAAACTTGAAGATGGAACAACTTCGACTCTGATACTTGTTATTTTGGAGCAACCTGGAATGAGAACCAATCTTGCAGGTGTGGCCCTAGGGCATCCATAAACATCAAGTTCCAACAGCTTCAACTAAGTTTTATCCTAAGAGAACCTGACTTGACTGGATCAGCACTGAAGGATTCCATCAGTGATGACACTAAAGCTTTCAAGGGTGACCCATGTTTCCTTATAAAAGAGACCATTGGGGACATAATCCACAGCTTCATTTCAAACTTCTTGAATGCAAGGGAAGCATAGACAGTCACAACCCTGCCCCAGCAAATTTGGCACTCATTTTTGATGCACAAGGTGAGGACATTATGTACAACCATGGTATTTCCCATCTTCCCTCTGTCACAGAGCTCAGTAGTACCTCCATGTTGCCAGGCAAGGAACTTCAGCAATGGAATAGAACCCTAATACCAACACCTGCTGGCCTGAGATGTCAAAGAGAATCTGCTTAATTGACTTGTAGTTTAATTACCAATGGAAATGCCCATTGCAAGTCATTATTAAATCTCTACCACTGTCTCTCTTTCAAGCAGTCTTTGCAGACTTCTTTAACTATGATAGCTGCCACTTACCTGGTTTGGGGAGACTGACTCACAAGGTGATAATAGGTTTTGTGGTCCATAGCAGGCACTGGTATAAAAGGATCAGCGTGGGTAACACCTATGTGTAATCTTTGCCATATTCAGAGAAATTTATGAGTAATGGTGCACCAGGGTTTACAGCTAGTAATACCTAGACCTTCCTCCATTAATTATGTTGAGGTACTGTATGTCCCCTATCAATTTTCTCCAGTCCAAGGGGGAAAAATGATGCAGTCTAGGCAGCAAAGGGGCTCCTGATGTCCAATACTTGTCCAACTGGAAACCCTGAACACAACCACTTTCATATTTTAAACCTACAGCTGTGAAACATGTCTTATAATGACTACAACCTGTCATCAGAAGAATTAATCTTTGGTTGACTCCATCGACATGCCATTACCCCCATCACTCATCCAGAGACGTTTTAAAACCAGAATAGCTGACCCATCTTGTATGAGATCTGGACAACTACAGAGGAAACCCTATGAAGAAAGAGATCCTGCAGAAATGAGTCAATCCAGACCCACTCAGGGTCACTTCACACACAAATACATACATACACACATTACATACATATACACATTACATATATTCATTGCATACATGCATACATACATGCATACATACATGCATACAAACTTAAATACATATATGGTTATTGGTTCATCTTGAAAAATAATTGCCGTTTATGACTTCAGCTGTTGTCAGTAAAATTTCTGCCTTTTCTTTCCTTGTAGAGCAGCTTCTGATCTGCAATGCTTGAAACATATGTGACAGATGAAATAAGAAGCTTCCACTGGGTTGATGGTATCACTTTGTGAAATTTTGTGTCTATGTACAGGCATGTGTCTTTTGAGACCTGGTGCTGATGTGCAAACCTTACCACACATCACACATGACAGATTGTGTGGCCTTGGAGGGAGGTTAGAAAGTGGCATTGATTTGACATGGGACTTCAAATTATCGACAAAGCCAGCCTTTGAAAGAAGAATACAATCATATTTGTCATACTTCCAGCTCTTTGTGCCTTCATCAAGGTTGTTCTTCCAGCCTTTATGCAATATACACTTTAACCGTTCATGTTCCAGGCAACTATTTTCAAACAATGTACAACCTGTCTTCATGTGCCTTCTCCAAGTCACTCTTACCCAGTTTTTAAGATCTATTCCTAGTTTCCTTAGGTTTCCTTTGATACAGTCTTTGTACCTTCTTCTGGGTTTGTGCTGTGGTCGCTTTCCAGTCTGGAGTTGCCCATAAAACAGTTGCTTAGGGAGTCTATCATCCTCCATATGAACCATATGGCCTGCCCAGTGCATATGATTGGCAGTGATCATTGACTTGATACATGTGTATCCTGCTCTGACAAGGACTTCACTATCAGGTGTTTAGCTTTGCCACTTGATATTGAGTATGTGTCTCAAACATTTCTGATGAAAGTGTTCAAGTAGTTTGAGATGTCTTCGATGTACAGTCCATGTCTCATAAGAATACAAAAGAGCTGTCAAGACACAAGCCTTGTACATGCAGAGCTTGGTTTTAAAGGTGATGCGACAATCTCTCCAAACTGTTTTTTAAGCATTCCAAAGGCAACAGAGGCTTTCTGTATCCTCTGGTGTATTCCTGCATTAAGGGAACCATTTCTTGACAGGGTGCTACCAAGATACACAAAGGTGTCTACTACATCTAATGAACTGCCATAGACACATATCTGGTACAATATATGGTTCACCAGGTACTGGTGTGTACATGACTTTTGTCTTCTTCAGACTAATTTTAAGACCAAACACAGTGCATGAGGCAGAAAAACGATCCATAATGAGCTGCATGTTTTCAGCAGAACAAGCAAGAAAGTCAACATCATCAGCATATAGAAGTTCTCTGATTAGACTATGACAGACCTTTGACTTAAATTTAACCTTCTCAAATCGAAAACACTTACATACATACACACAAACATATATATATATATATATATATATATACATATATATATATATATATATATATATATATACATTCAAACATACATCCATACATCCATAAGCACATACTCATCTTTGGGGTGAGCACCTTAGAAATATAAATGTTTTGTTTGTTCCACTCTTATATGCCCAATTGCATATATAGATCTAATTAATTATTATGCTATAGGTAAGGGGCAATAATTAAATCCATGGTACTTAATGGAGTGCAACTTCTGCTCTTGGACAAAATTTAATCCATAGGATATCTATTTACAACTTATGGTACCATCCATTTATACTGTATATATTTATTCTGAGACAAAAATTTAACTTATTTTCAGATGATTTATATTGAAAAGACCTTTAATAGTTGTTTTACATTTTCCCATCACACATTTATTTTATTCCTAGCTACCCAGTGTAAATTTTGAAAAAATGACCACTCTACACAACTTTGTTTATCTTTTATATTAGTAGCTGTTTTTCCTTCTTCAAAATTGTTTGAATGGCATTTCATTTTTACAGGATCAAGTGGTAACAGTTTTGTATCTTCAAGTGAAACCAATACATCATTGTCAGTAGGATCAAATTTGAGGAGGTCAGGTATGTCCATAGCTTCAAGATCATTTAGGTTCCTCATAAAATAGAAATGATATTGTTGAAATTTTGAAAATCAACTGTAAAATATATCAAACATTGACAAAAGGATATATAAATTGATTTAAACACAAACAAAGGTTATCCTAAATTCCATGTTTGCAGCTCATATGGTCATCATTAATTGTCTATCTGTAGACTGTAGAGTGTCTATCACATACAGCACATGTCCTTTAATATTGCTTAAGATATAGAGGTGATTATTAATTAGCTGTTATATCATGGTGACTAAAGCAATAAATGGTAAGTAAAACAAATATGTAACAACTTATTTGCATCCCCATACCTGTAGTTAAAGCTGTTTTTATGAGAGAAAGAGAACTGGAAGATAAGATTTGTATATTATTGAAATTTTTAACCTACCGTACTAAATAATGTGTAGAGGAATAGAGAGAAGTTATGGGGATAATTTATGAATCCTAAGAATGGCATAAGTTGTTTGGTATCCTGTGAAGTTGCCATATATTGAATTGTAAAAATTTTTTAGGCGTCAGGACAAACTCCATCTTTTCCAATGAGGTGACCAAAGAAATGGATCTTACATACACTAATGATATATTTGTCAGAAATGCATCTTACATACTCTAATTATATATTTGTCAGAAATGGATCTTACATACACTAATGATATATTTATCAGAAATGCATCTTGGTCCACAAGCTTATGCACACTGAAGCACTGCACTTTCAGCAGCATAATCAAGTCATTGGCTTTCTCAGGAACATTACTGCTGTCATAGGTCTGGTCAATTGCCTTTTGGAATCCAGCTTCACTGACCAAACAGAGTATTAAAGGTTGTGAGATCTGCACTAGCATTGTGAAGTTTTATCTTCCAATAGCCAGACTGGGACCATTAATAGACTATTTGGCACTGTGAAGCTGGCTAAGAACATTATGTTGGACTCTCATAATGGGGTTTCTGGGNTATTTGTCAGAAATGGATCTTACATACACTAATGATATATTTGTCAGAAATGCATCTTACAGACACTAATGATATATTTATCAGAAATGCATCTTGGCCCACAAGCTTATGCACACTGAAGCACTGCACTTTCAGCAGCATAATCAAGTCATTGGCTTTCTCAGGAACATTACTGCTGTCATAGGTCTGGTCAATTGCCTTTTGGAATCCAGCTTCACTGACCAAACAGAGTATTAAAGGTTGTGAGATCTGCACTAGCATTGTGAAGTTTTATCTTCCAATAGCCAGACTGGGACCATTAATAGACTATTTGGCACTGTGAAGATGGCTAAGAACATTATGTTGGACTCTCATAATGGGGTTTCTGGGTTGCTTGGTTGAGGCGACATGGATTGTGGAAAAGCTTTCCATTATATGTTCTCACACAAAAGCAACGTTTTACTTAGTCTGTTGGGTAGGACACAGGAATCTAAATATCTTTGACAAGGAAGTTGAATCCATTATTTAGAGAGTTTTAATGCCATGTGTTTCCCCCATGGTGGATGGATGAGGAACATCTTTTTTAGCTATAATAGGAAATTTTTCCCCAAAACATCCATTTCACTTGAATGCATTGTTGCATTCAAAAAGAATTTTGTCTTAAGTTAAAGGAACACTGATAGATGATTGACTTTTGCCAGAATTGTATTAAACAATTGATTTGATTTTGACATTACAATTTGAAAGAACCATATGAAAGTTTCTACAAGTAGGTAAACCAATCAGAGTAGGAGCATTAGTACCTGTGATTTAGGAATCAGCTGTGGAAAAGGTCTCCTTGTTTTTTACAATGAAAAGGCAATTTCTTTTTTTTTGGGGGTGTCACCATAAGCAATGATGAGGGGTTTAGATGGGCCAAGCTGATAACATGTCTGGTTGTTGGTAGAAGAAATCAATTTTTTTTGTAAATGTTAATGGGTATAGCTTTTCCATCTGCTCCATTGTTGACTTCACAATTCTAATAATTGTGATAATGAGTCTTGTTCTTGAGTCAACCATTGAAGTAAAGATTGCATACACACAGGAACGTCCTATAGGACTGGAAGTGGCAGCTATTTTGGCATTGTGGTGAAGTTATATTTAATTTATGGTTTTAAAAAAGGCAGTAAACAGTTGAACCAAACTTTCAAATCAGTGCTGCTTTGTTAAGTGGAGCTCCACAATAGCTAAAATTTCCAGTAAGTAGTGGAAATAATTCTTTACTATATTTCTGTCACCATATTATATTTATGGTGCTAAGAGAGAGAGAGAGAGAGAGAGAGAGAGAGAGAGAGAGAGAGAGAGAGAGCGGGGAGAGAGAGAGAGTTAGAGCGAGAGATAAAAAATATGGGACTAAATGTGAGAAATGGCGATATAATATTTTCAGACATAAATATATAAGACACACACAGATCTTAAGAATCAAAAATAGAGTGCGAATCAAACAGAATGAAACA
>RDPX01000004.1:442122-471807 GCA_003991215.1 Morbakka virulenta
GAGAAAGAGATAGAGAGAGAGAGAGAGAGAGAGAGAGAGAGAGAGAGAGAGTAACAGACAGCTGGGGGGAAAGGGTGAAGTAATGCCTGATCTTATTGGCTTATAAAAATTGAAAGTACATTTAGAAAATATGTCACTAAATACTACAGAGGGCTAAATGAAGATTGCAGGCAAGAAGATGACAGAAACATATTGGTAGACAATAACATTTATAGGGTCATAATATAACATAATGCACTCCATTATTTAATTTAGGGGATCAATATTATTGTCAGGTAGCTAGTTTGCCAAGCTTTTTATTTTAATTTAAAATTCATTTGCCTTTGGAGCAAAATAGGACCATAGAGAAAAACTAGCCAAGGGTTCTTGCATTGGCAACCGCCTTTAAGAAGATTGCTATTTTTGGTTGCCAAAAGGACAAAAACGATGGCTAATAAAAGAAAACCAACAAGGAAGAACAATTTAAGACAGGCAGAAAAAAAAGAGAATAATTGGTAGTCTGAGAAGTGTATTGAAAAGAACAGGATTGATTGAAATAACAGTCAAGTACACAGTAAGGAAGGCTGAGAAAAAGTAGAATGGAGCTTCCAAGAGTTAAAATAAGTTGCAAAATTGCCCCCAGACCTTGAAATACCAGGTGGACATCTGGTGGGGTAAAGACCATCTCATGAAGAGGAGAGCCTCTTAGAGATGGGGTCATGATAAAAACACCAGTGTTAGTGTCATCTAAATTCCACTCGAATTTTATGAGGGCAGTGTGTGGTAGACAGGATCTGCTTAATACTTTCCCCATTACCACAGGGCACAGGTAGTTGAGATGCTACTAGTCTGTGTCTGAGTGATGGTTTCAGACATGCATTTATATTTTTAAATTTTTTTATGGGAACTTCAGTTGAATAAATGGTTCCCAGTATCTGCAGTGATCAGTGGCTGCAGAGAACCTCCAGACCCAAGACTGTCTATATCTGAAAGTGTACACTGGACCTGTGGTGGCAGTAGTTCTACAAACACCCAGAAAACCCTGCCATCTTTGAAAATTCTTTCTTTTAATTGTGAATAATGTCAGAGGTCTTCATTCTAAGTTTCCTTTCCTTTGTTATGGCTCTCCAATACTTGTATTTTTGCAACAATTTTTTGTTGATATTCCTTGAAATTCACTCTGTAGCAAATTGGCTTTTGATGTTGCAATTAGTTTCATAGAATGGGTTTAGGCTGGTATTGAAATGTTTGTACCTAGTCCTCCTAGTTACAAAGTCAAACCTCATTCTGCCCTGTTCTTCAATGCTTTTTGTTCCTCTGCCATTGCTTGTTGCTATCTGTTGTATGTTCACTTTCAACATGGTGGAACTGATGAATATTCGATCGCAGGCTGCAATACTTGTAAAAGTATTAGTGGGTGATCTTTTTTTGTTGTGTTATTTTTCATCTTTCTTCATTTTAATCTTTATGTATGTTTTATTGACTATACAAAAGCCTTTGACAAAGTCAGAGATGAGAATCTAATGGACATGTTAGAGCAACTTGATGTGAATGGAAAAGATCTAAGGTTATTAAGAAATTTATACTGGGATCAATCTGCAGCAGTTAGAATTGACAGAGAGGTTGGAGAGTGAAAGAAGATTCAAAGAGGAGTGAGACAAGGTTGCATGATGTCATTGGATCTGTTTAATTTATATAGCGAGAACATCTTTAGACAACTTGATGATGGGATTGGTGTTGTCATTGATGGTATAGTTGTAAACAACCTTTGATATGCAGACAGCACTGTTTTAATTGAAACATCAGAAAATGAGATTCAGAGATTACCAGACATTGTTGCAAGAGAGAGTGAACAGCAGGGTTTATGTCTAAATGCAAAGAAAGCAATGAGTATGGTCATTATGAAGGAACTGGTTATACCAGTCTGCAGCATTAATATTACTGTTGGCAACCCTCAGTCTTGTTGACTATAGTAAAGCACCTGGATAATATTATTTGGAACATCGTCTTGAGTGGCTGAATAAGCCGATCCTGGATAGGCATGTACAGCTACAACCATGGCAGATAAAAGTTGCCATGTCATCTCTTGACTGATTCGTTTGTCTGGCTTTCCTTTTCTTCATTTCTTTGTTTCTTTGTTTCTTGTCGCTAAAATTTGTTCTCCATGAGTTAGGCCAGCTCTTCTCCACTCTACTCTGTCTGCTGCGTTGGTTTCCCATGTGCTTGGGTCGATGCTGCAGGCCTTCAAGTCACTCTTGCAAACATCTTTGAACTGTAGATAAGGGCATCCAATCCTTCTTTTACCGTTTGCCAGCTCCCCGTAAAGGAGATGTTTTGGAATCCAGTCGTCTTCCATTCTATGTACATGGCCAATTACTATTAATGGTCAAGTTATAGAACAAGTAGATAAATTTTACTATCTAGGATCTTATATTACATCAAATGGCCGATCAATGCATGACATTAATTTGAGGATTGCACACAGAAAACGGGTATTCATCAAGTTGGACAATGTGTTGAAAAGTAAGAAAATTTCATGGGTCACTAGCTATAGAATTTTGAAAGCACACGTATAGTCAGTTTTGTTATATGGTTGCAAATCATGGTCTTTGTTATTGTGTTTAGGATGCAAATTGAGAGATGCAGAAACATGGTACATTTATCTTATGATAGATGTAGTGTGGTCAGATTGGATTTCTAATGAGGAAGTGTGGTGGAGGGAGTCTGTTCATGATACTAAACCTGATCTCTTAAAGACAGTAATAACTAGACAGCTAAAATTCATGGAACATATTGTGAGAAGTGGTGGTTTGGAAAACACTATTTTAACTGGGGACTGTAGAGGGAATAGAACATGAGGAAAACCTAGGTTTTCATTAATGGATAACTTGAAGCAGTGGCTGAAGAAAGACAACAGAGAACTTTTCATCCACATGGGTGATTAGAGACTGTGGAGAACCATGATCACTGATGCTGCTCTGCAGTATAACACACCATGCTGCTGATGATGATTTTTCACCAATGCTTTGCTAAACGACACTGGAATGTTTTCCCCTGAGTACCCTTTGCAAACTGATTAGATTTTGGATTCTGTTGTTGTAAATCCAGGGTTGGTTGGAAAAGTTATCTTAATCAATTTGAAGGTCCTAGTTTGGATTCGATCCTGGTAGTTGTAACAATAGAGTATTTTTGAACTATCTTCCTTGCTGTGCAAACTTTAAACAGTTTTTGAATGTTCTGTTAATGATGCTGGATATTAGGAGTAGGTCAGCAGTGGAGATGGACAATGTACATTTAGAATGCAAACTAGGAAAGGGGGATATAGATAAGATGTTCATTCCGAGGCAGCAGCTACAAGATAAATTGATTAAAAAGCAAAACCTATTTTGCTGCTTTTGTAGTTTGGTGTAAACATGATACGTGACAATATATTGATTAACTTTGTGTTAAGTGCCAAGAAAATAATTGTGTTGAAAAAGCTATTGAATTCAGTAATGTTACTATAAAGGGGTCAGAGTAACAAGAAGAACTCTCATGGGGCATAAAACAATTAGAGGCTTTTTCTTTGCTTTACATCTTGGGTAACCTTCATTACCAGTACTCGATGCTGTTACTATATCTATCAGCTACATAGTAACAACAAAAGTCTTTTCATTTAGGTCTGGTTTTGTTTTTTAAAAGCAATGAAAATAATCATTAAAGTTGTGTTTTTTATCCCATCCAATTACAAAGAACCAAATCATAACAAGGTAGTAAAAATGTTAAGTAATGTGACTAGTTTGATAGTTTGTGACTAGTTGGTTTTTTTACCCAGATATTTTTGTATTTTTATCTTTTCTAGTTACTTTAGTTCAGGTATGACGAATATATTGTTGGAAAACGAGCATGGTGATTTCTGAGTGGTCATTGCACTTCACTATGACCTTCTGGATACTTATTTTCTAGCATGGCTGTGGCCCCAATTACAATATCAATTACTTAGATTATACTGATAGTGAAAATTCACTTTTTTGTAGATACAAGCTCATCAGGTTCATCAACATACCCATTGTCGTCGTATTCAGATCAGACAATATCCGTCATCTCAAGTACAGATGATGAAAGGAAAGAAAAACCCTCTGCGACACCCACAGTTATAGATTTTGGTACAGACAAGCCGGCTATTAAAAGCTGTAAAAGTGGCGCAGGTAAATCTATACGACATGTCACCTTTGAAGGAGACACACCGAAAAGTGACAGTGAGTTATGTGAGACAGAACTTAAAACCTCAAGTAACGAAGTTTCATTGATACCTTCCGAAGACTTTGCGCATAGAAACAACAAGGCTGTAGAAACATCAGCTTCGAATGAACTAATATTTAATGTTGTTGAAAGATATAGTGCAGACGGTAATCTTTTGTCATTGGCAAAAAAGCAGTTGAATTATTTAAGTTCCGACAAAAGTGACTTAAGCGGAAACGAATCAAATTCAAAAACTTTTTCAAAGTTTATTTCAGAAGATGAAAACAGTTTCCCAGTACGTCTCCATTCCACCCCAACTGAACCAGGGAAACCTTCTCCTCTTCTTGATTTGTTGTCACTAATAGAAAGGAGGGGTAGTGACTATGATTGCTCCCCTGCTCAGAAAGAAAGTGCTGAAGAATTCGCATGCCTGCAGCTAAGTGCAAATGTACATAGTCAAAAGAGCACGAAACAAAAAGGAAATTCTGAGAAAATGGCAGAGCCGTTACTTCTACCATCCAGTATGCCAATTCTTCAGGGCTCACCATCTGAAACAGGAAAAAGCAAAAAGCCCCAAGAATTGTTTCACAGGCACCCTAGTGGAAATTGTGAGCCTGATTTAGAGGCAAGTTCGGATTCCGAGAAGATTCTGAGTAATAACACATTTACTTTAATAAAGCCATCAACCAGTCACCAGAAAACAGGGCAAAGTAAATCGTCAACAGCATCATCGCAGTCTGACATACTTTTTCATTCACAGGATTTGTTCAACCCATGTTTAAGTGAAAGTACTGAGCCCACCCAGGTGACTGAGTCATTTACAGAAGAGAAGGCGCCCAAAGAAACCCAGATCGATAGCCAACATACTTGTAGCGGCAGTGGAACCTTTCAGAATTTCAAACTATGGCTGAGTCAGTCGCAACCAGCATTCAGTAGCGAGTCGGCGCCATCGGATTCAATGGAAAGGGAGTTTTCTGTAGAAGAAGTAAACCCTATTTTCCCTGAGGAAAGCGGGGAAATTCAACAAAGACTGGAACAAGAGAACGAGAAAAAGAGCTGCAAAGCAGACAAAACTGTTTCACGAGGTGAGTACTTCGGAATTTCCGATTCACAGTGCATTGTTTTTTGAAATAGTTTGAGACACATGCTGCCGTCTTCTACGGTTATTTGCAGCACATGAGATATCAACAGGGCAACAAAAGTGTTTATTCCCTTATGCTTTTTTCAGTTCATATAGAATTTTGTAAATGTTGTACAATTTGTTATTAGCTTTGTTTATTTGTCAATTTTTTTCCTGCCCTAAATTTATTCTGTTTTCGAATCTTTTCACCTAACTCGGGTACTTCAAAGTAGCTAATTGTGGTGCTAATTAAAGGATTCTCTCTCCCTCTCTTTGTCTCTGTTTGTTTGAACTAAATTTGTTATAGTAGTAGTAGATTAAAATATTTTATGGACGACGGGTGGTAATAGAGGTAATGATAAAAACTATTTGTAAAAATAATCATCTATCGTTACACCCTCTGCAACTAGACAGTTCTATTTTGGGTTTCACCTCTCGTCACCTTTTTTAAGTTGAAGGACTGTGTTCCTAAAGTTATTACTTTAACTGTTGGTAATCAATTGAGGTTTCGTAGGAGAAACGCTTCTTATATTGGTAAAGCCACACGTCATCTAAAAATAATAGTTGGAACACCTTGGTGTTTTGCCATTTTCATGGATAAAATGGTCAAAAGTCTTTAAAAGTACAGCAATCAAAGGTCATTATCGTTAACTTTTTTGCAGTTTTTCTGAATATAGTTATGGTTGAAAACCTGTTGTCACTGTGCAGGTTATTTTTAGTTGTATTTTTTTTGCAAGTTATATTGAATAATAACTTTATGATCTACAAACCACTATCATTTCTGATGTGAAATATTTAATGATCATTATCGCACCTATTTAATAATCTTAACTGACCACTCATTTAGGAAGTACTAAGCTTTGTATCGCGCTTGCTTGCGTTTGTTTTACCACCATATTGAGGGTTTTTGTCGTTAAATTTTATATCCCTTACCATGTAAAGTAACAGTTTGAGCCCATCGAACCTCAGAAAGTTATGGTTTTCTACCCGTTTCTCAAAGAGAAAAAACAAAGACTTGAAAAAATCTGTACTGATTACTGGGCAAGCACAAATTTGATTTACAACCAACAATTAGATGTATTGTTTTATATGAGAAAAGTTATAATCCTATCTGACATAATAAACAAGATGTCCGGTGACAGAACTTTGGTCATAACCCTTCGCATTGGTCTTTAACAACATTTTTGAAAATGTATTTTGCTTTGATTACCCACATCTTTAAAGATATTACTTTACACAAATTATGGTATTCTGTTAAAAAATTGTAAAAAATGCCTCGTTTTGTTCCTTGTAACAACATTACATGGAATAATTGAGTGAAGGTTATCAAGGATGATGCTGATATTTAACTTACGTGAGTTTTGCTCCAGAAATAGCTACTTGGTTCTGCAAAACACGCTAAACTATAGGTATGGCTATTTAAAATTAGTAACAGTATAATACATTTTGTCCAATAAGTGGGGTTGTTTACCAGAACCACCAGTTACTCACTACTGGTCCTAATTTTGTCAGGTCTCTGATTTCTTGCAACAGTTGCGTATTAGGATAAGACAAAAGAGCTTTTCTGACAAGTCATATTTTAAAACTTTTGGCATTTGAATTTTCGTTTTCTTCAAAACGTTCTTATGCACCAACACGAACTTCAGTGTCCTCGAGGACAATTACTTACCTGTTTGTGATTAACATAGAAATGAATACGTGTTTTCAAAGTATTTTTAGGTTGTCATAGAAATCACCCAGCTTCTAAGGAGAGAACGAACATTTTATTGGGTTTTCTTGATTGTCTGCTGCTTCACCCATTTTTTGTAGCTTGCTGTCACCAAAAATTCGACTTTGAAAATTTGTGACGATATCTGTCATATTGGTGTGTGGATTTTGGTTTTTTTCCCCTGGTTAAGAACTTTACAAGGCATAAAGCCACTAATTGCATGGAACTGTGAAGAAGAAGGGAAAAAAGTAGTTATGGAAAAGGTTGCTCGGATGATAAAAGTTGGCGATAGACTTTAACACATTCAAGTCATGATAAAGGAAAGCACTAAGAAGATAAAGAGTTCTACTTTCTAGCTGCCTGAGGAAAGAAACTAAATTCATAGAAAGATTTATTACAAGGAAGAACAGGAGCTGCATAAGTATGAAGATTCCATGGACGCACAAGAGATGCAACAGACGGAGCTGGTGCTGGGGAGAAAAGCTATACAAATTTCTGTTAGATTGCACTGAATGAACCTTACATGTTCTGCCATATGATTTGATTCATCAATTCTTCTTTTTCTTCCCGCCTTTAAATCAGAAGCCATGTTCGATTAGCCGCTAAGCTCAGTCTTGCTCGGTTTCCTGTCTTTCTCAGTTCTTTTTTTCCCGCCACCATTGGACACTGTGCTTTCTTTATTGTGGTAGCTTTGTACTTTTTCAGTACATGTCCAAAGTCCATAGTGTCATCATCATCATCATCACCATTGTTATTATTACTATCAATCTTTAACCCCATGTCTTCACACTAAATAAACAAGAACATTCATTACTGATTATTCACCATCCGAAATCTTAACACTTTGTCGATGGGTTCTGCAAGGTGATCGCCTAAGTCCTCTACTCTGTAATATGTATTTGAAAACAATCATTCAATAGTTTAAGGCTAAATAATTTAACCAACTTGATTTTTCGCCTGACGATAAGAACTACCACTTGTTTAATCCTATACACTGGTTTCATTTCGCAGGTGATGCTGCGGTAATTAATGGGGAACGAGAAAACCAGGTCCTTTAAGCTCGTTTACACGATGGTGGCAACGAACCATCATGATCATAAGGGGAGATAAATAAATGTGCTGGATTCGGTATCAAGAAACTCACAAAAGATCTCTTCAATTTTGAACCAAGCGTGTTGTTAATGGTGAAACAGTAACCCCTGTAGCTACTGGGAATGGCTTTAAGTATCTTAGACGTTACTATGACTTTGAAATGAGCAATCAGGCTCATAAATCCAAGCTTCTGTATGTTTTACAAAATCTTCCTAAACAAATTGATTTGTACCTAATCCACCCAAAGCATAAACTGCGCCACTATAATGAATTTTTTTGCGTGAAGGTTTCTTGCCACCTCACAGTTGCAAATGTTTCTAAGACCAGGGCCGCAGAAAACCATGACAATCTGGTTTTTGAATGAATACACCAGCGGATTATCACGAATCTGCTTTCTCATTACATCTCAGTGACACCAGCAGAGGGTCTCTCTATCCAAAATATATCCCACAAATTTACGGGTTTTCTCTTGCATAGAGGAAAGCTCCCAGGAAGTTTGATAAATTTGTGCCATCTTTCATTCAACCTTTCCCCTCCCCTCTTCCTTTTAAGATCTGTCAATTAAATTGTATCGGGGTAAACTTTTAAATTACCTAGTTTAAGGATGTATGTGATATTTTTATTTAGTATTTTTTGCATATTTTTGTCTTCCGTAACAAAATCAGTTTCATCTTAGCATAAGTTTAAATTCGCACTTTAGAGTATTTGACTATTATTCAACTCATACTTTTCTTGGTTGAGATTCGAAATATATTGTGAGACAAGCTCCGCTGATCTTATCTCCATGGGGTTACCCAGTATTTGCACTGAGTTTGTCTGCCATAAATCGGTCTTTAATAACGGTGGAAGTATTAATTGGAAGGTGTGTATATAGCCAATATTCATCTTCAGGCAGTATCAGATACAAAACATCACACAGCACCTTTCGTAATATTTTGTTGATTGCCAAGCTCATATGTTGTAGTGTTGATGTAGTATGTTATGCTAGGCTGTCCCACACAACCATTGATGAGCCCATACAGTATTGCTCTTGCTGGGTCCTTCTTTTTTAGCTGCTTGTGTATGTGATTTATGCATTTGTTTTGATTCTTTCATTCTTTCATTTGTTAAATTTGTCATGATTTTCCTATTGTTTTCATGATGTTTATTGGTCTCAGGTTCTTCATTTGCCCCACCTTTTTATTTTGTTTTGGTATTGTTTTCAATAATGGTAAACCTATGCCTACTTCATCTTTTAGCTCCACTATATTGTTATTTGTATCTACTAATTCTTTATCAAATCATTATATTTAGTCATTTCTACAGTTACATTAACAGTTCCGATGGCTTTGTTACTTTTCATCTTATTCATGCTTTTTTTTACTTGCTCCGGTGTTATTGGGTAATTCATTGGTCTAAAAGATTTGACTGGTACTGCATTCTCGGTGTTGTTTTTAAATTTCTTTGAAGAAAAATGTTTATGTATTTCGTTGTGAATTTCCTGTTCGTTTGTGATTCTTTTTCTTTCGTCATCAAATATAAACATATTTTGTTTGCTATCGAGGTTCAAAAGATCCACAGCTTTATACATTCTGTTATCATTTCTTACTTTTTCTATTTCCTCAACAACTGTCGATTTCTTTTTTTGTAATTTCGCCTCAGCTTCTTTTAATTTTTGTTTATTTATTTGATTACGTTTCAGTCGAAGTATTATGTTTTTTGTTGCATTAGTATTTTTTTTCCTTCAGTAATTTTCATATTTCAGAAAGTTTCTTGATCTCCAGGTCATTTTTTCGAATATATTTTTTATTTTCACGGATCACCAACTTTATCTTTGGGCGCCTAGCTTAAAATATCAGTTTAATACAATACAACGAGTTTTAGTGTAAAGTACAAAGTAAGCTAACCAAAAATATCTTTAACTTTATCATTCATTATTCTTCATGTTGTCGCCGTCTGCAAAACGTACTCTCAGGAAGGTCGTTATACCAGGTGACACAACTCAGCATTTGAGTTTTTAGCAGCAGCTCTCAAATCTCTTGAAGGATGTACCTTATACGCCGATAGATGAGGATTCTTATCGCCATTTATTTTAAGCGGGGATTCCTTGTGACCTCATTTTCTCTTAGTTACTCCTCAAAAACAGTTATACATTCTTGCATTGATTGTGAAGTGTGAAACGAACCAGGATAAAAATGCTGCTGGCAGATATGAAAAGTGTCGTCCTGTGATTCATGATTTACATTCCAACTTTTATACATTTAGCGTCGTAATTTAGCTTGTTAGGTATATTTGGTCAACCTTATATTAATTTTAGTGAAATATGCAACGCATTAAACGTCGACAACAAATATGTACACTTTCCCCCCACCAAACATTCGAATATAATGATTCGAACTACTTACTACATATTCTGGCAAAGAACCAGCTATGGGCAAACCCTGAACTGTTATCGTTTTAATAATTTGTTAGTAAAGTATTTAATTTTGTCAGATAAGCCAGCCATTTCTAGATGCCTTTATTAACGAGGTTTTTAATTGTATGTGTTTGGATATAAAATAAACTTTTCATTATTAATCTTTCGAATATTTATACAGGATTTAAACACTTGACAGTATTTACAATTATATTTTTTAAATATCGCAGTCATCCAGCTGTGACCTGTGGGTCCTATTGTCATATAAAAGTAACAAAACATTATTAATTAAAGATTAAAGATAATAAAAGGCAACACAAATATAAACGTTTTAGAAAATACAGGGCAGTAAGTGCCCAAGTCTTGGAGTTTGGTTATATGATGCGAATAAGGAACTCTGGAATTTCATGCAGCCTTAAGAAGAATCATAACCGGTATTGATATTGAGGAATAAACTAAGCGGTTGCATTGTGAAATTTGAGTATGAATTCAATGTTTATTTTCATAAAAACTGTTATAATATTTTGGAAATTATAGTCTTTCACTGCCTTTCGTATTTCATTACCTTACTCGTAGAATAACTTTTGATCCTATAAACTATACTGATCGTTTTCCGTATTTGAAATTTATTTTTGGTGGATTTATATTGAAACCAATTTTACGAATTGGTTTGTTTGTTTGGTGTATTTTGAAGTATTGCTTGAAGGATTTACATGTTTTTCCTGTAACGACACCATGCATGAAGGAGTAGATCTTCAGCTTCCCATTTTCGACAAGATGGAAAATGCTACTTGCTTTGATCCCATTGAGCACAATGCTCGTGATGTTTCTTCAACTTTTTTGCTTTGCCTCAATTGTTATGAGCTAAATGTGCGTTGATAGGGTGATACCGATAAGCTATTATGTTTATCACTGTGAATACAAAGTTGGTGAAGTATTATTATTGTGCCATTGAGCCGTAAATGATAAAAAGTAGCGGTGCCGTGGCAGTAGTAATGAACAAGGAACTTAGTTTATTGGAAAAGGGTAGAACTGGGGTAAATTTGTTATTTGAAAAGCTATAGTTACATGAAAGGTTGCACTAAATCTACACGAAAATAGGGAAGGAAACATCAGAAAATAAAAGCGGTCTTTCTGTTGCCTCAACTCAAATTCTTGTACACTAAGGCATGTAGGCAGTAACTTCTATGCGTTAGCTTTTAGGGCGGCCTGTATGGTAGAGGTGCACACTCAGAGTGTACTGTATATTTATATTCACAGCGAGAGCTTTAATGTTCGAATAAATATATTTGATTGAGTCGCCTTTTGGATTTGCGCCGGCCTGTTGGTTCCTCTCTGTTTCAGAAAGGGTGCCGAGACCTGTAAACCGTACAGAGCCATTAAAATTCGTTGAAGTATCTTTGAAGATATTTATTTTGCTGTGCACATGTTATAAAAATAGATTATGTAAATACGTTCTTACGAGAACTTATACGTACTTGTATATACATATTCACTTAATACATGTGATTTGACATGTCTCCGGCCAAGTAGGATTCATTGACGGCTAACAACTGAATTCATTTGTAACCCATCTTCAGGGAAACAACTTGTTTATGGTTTCGTATTGTTTCCTGATTTGACATATTTCTGTCAACTAATACAGATCCGTTTGTTTCTATAGCTAACGGCACATACCAAGAGAGTGAAGTGAAGCAAGAATTGACAGAGAAAAGCCCGTTTGATCCAGATCAAAGGTAAAGGTAACCCCCACTTTGTTTTTGAGCTCGTTGAAGGTTATGTTGTTAAGGACAGTCGAACTAGTTCTTTCTTTCAGCGCGAAAATGATGTTTGTTTATGCAAACATTACTCCTTTACGCAGGGAGATCAGCCTGGCAGCCATCTCATTTGAAGTCACTGACAAAGCTCTCCTTACAGCAATTTTCTTTATATAACATCACTCTCATTGAAACAAATTACAAGTCATTTATATACTCAGAAACCCGATTTAATACTCGTTTTAGTGATGTTTGAAATATTTCCATATTAGAAATACTTCCCGAGTTACAATCATAAACGTAGTTGATGATTCTTAGGGCTTTGTCCACCAAAATCAAACGCTTCTCAACATGCGTTGTTGCACATTTTTTTTTGACAGTCAGAACCTCACACTTACTAATGTAATCCAACAAAATGGTTCGTATTCGGTTTTAGGGGTACCTCAGCTTTCATTTATTTTGCTTAAATTGAAAATCCAGCAAAGTGCACTTGCAACAGTTCGCCTTCGAAGTTTACAATCGTGATTTTTTTCGGAATACCGGAAGTTATAAATATTTAACGGCCACAGTTACGTCTTTTAGTGACGGAGAGTTTTTGGACATTTTTTTGCAGTACAAACCCTTGAAACGTGAGGTGTTACGCTATCAAGAAATGTGTTTTGACTGCAACAAGGACCGCGTGTCTTCGTGTTTGAAGCCTCTGATCTTCCCGACAGTCAAAAATGGCGGACGAACAATGAACTAATTGGCTTATTTTTCCTAAAAATGCAAGACTCATCAAGGAGGAGAGAACTAAAGAAAGCGTTAAAAATAACAAAATCTGAAGTTAGAAATTAGGCAAGGGAACTTGAATCTATTGTAAATGGCTTGATAGACACGATGAACAAAATCACAGTTTGATGAAGACATGGAAAAAATGCAGCTTCTTCTGGAAAAAGTAGAAATAAAATATAGGATGACCATAATACAAATAGCAAGAGAATACTCGACAGATAATTGTAGAAATTAAAAACTGATTCAAAAAACTGGGCTTGCTGAAGGTTAAAACAAGGAAGTACAGGCTACTCTGTGAAAAAATCAAGCTGATTCGAGTCGTTCTGACACCAAAATATTAAAAACAAAGGTTAGAAATAAGGGAATCTAAGTTAAGAAGAAAAAACTTAAAGTTGAAAATCTATTCAAAGAACAGGCAAGTACCAGGAAAGAACTTGAGAAAAAATCAACTGATTTTCGTGAAAAGATAATTCGAAAGAAAAGGAACCAAAAATAGAAAGGCTGAAAGAGAAAAAAGTTTAACAAACAGTATTTAATTTTAGACTGAGAGAGAGAAGAAAGATGGAAACTTTCGAAAATCTGAGCGAAGATCTTGACAATAGACAGAAGATTGATTTAAAGTTAAAAGAGGTTAACTCGAAAGAAAAATAATATTTGCAGTCAGTTCTTAGTAGTGAAAAATTCCAAACTTTATTATTATTATTATCAAATATTTATACAGGATAATACAGTCAGTTGTACAATATATCAAAATATTTACACTGTTTTCAAGAGTAGTCCTGTAAAACAAAAAGATCAATAAGTAAGTTTTAACATAAATAGTTGAAAAGTAAAAATTATTGTTGTAATTATAAATTTACAAAACAAATATAAATAAATATAAGTTGAAGATATCACATGAACTGCATCGATCAGATAGCTGGCTAATAGGATCTTCTCAATTAAAGTTTATTTAGTAAAATTNTTTTAAGATAAATAGTTGAAAAGTAAAAATTATTGTTGTAATTATAAATTTACAAAACAAATATAAATAAATATAAGTTGAAGATATCACATGAGCTGCATCGATCAGATAGCTGGCTAATAGGATCTTCTCAATTAAAGTTTATTTAGTAAAATTTTAAATTTTGAAGGACTTCTTTCAATTCGAAGTTCTCTTGGCAAATTATTGGAAGCCAGTGCTCCTTGAAAGTAGAAGGATGAGCGAGCAGCCTCAAGCTTTATTTTTGGAATTCGTGTCATTTTCCCATTGTTTCGTGTGTTTGTTTTTGATCCGAGAGTTTCGAAATAGTCTTCAAAGTTTTTTATCGTTTTTCCATTTACGCATCGATGTACGTAGGTAACAACTCGTTTCATTTTAATTTGTTTTGATGATGGTATTGATGGAAGCATACCAACCACTTTCTGGGCTCGACGTTCGGGGGCATCGATTTTACTTTCAAGAGAAGCTGATATTGTGCCATACGTGGCGAAGGCGGAGTTGGTTAGTATTGGTACAATCATCGTGTTATGGATCAAAGATGCAGTTTTTGAGTCCAGATGACATCGCATTTTTTTCAAGAGGTTAATTCTTGATGAAGCCATTTTTATGATATTTTGTACATGTTCCGACATGTGTTTTATTAAGTGTTAACCCAAGGTATCTATAGGTATTCGTATTGTTAATCGTAGAATGATGATGTTTTATCTAGTTGCTGGTCGTCTAATCTGTTTAATCGTTTATTAGTCCCAAATATCATTACTTCGGTTTTACCTTTTTTCTTGTTTACAACTAGTTCATTTTGTTCGAGCCAGTTTGTCAATGAAGCAAAGTCATTGTTGAGAACTTTTTCAGCTTCTTGGATGTCCTTATGAGAGTAGTAAATCACAGTGTCATCAGCGTACTTCACGATTTTGCATTTTGATAGAGCGGATGGAGCATCATTAAAGTGGAGCAGGAATAATAATGGTCCCAGTATTGACCCTTGGGGGTCCCCACAAAAAAGGGTTCTGATGATGAAAGATGTTGTTGGTAACAGACTTGTTGGTAACGTCCAAAGAGGTAGCTGCAAAAAGAAGTTTTCTGATTAAGGTTGCGTGGCTTATGGTATCAAATACTTTTCTAAGGTCAATGTATACTGCACCAGTAATCATACCATTATCTATGACTTTTCTGAGCTGATCTATGAAACATACAGTCGCTAGTTCGGTAGATCTGTTTTTTCTGAACCCGAATTGATAGGTTGATAGTAATTCGTGGCTCTCTAGATATTCCATTATTTGTATATGTACACATCTCTCCAAGATTTTCGAGATTATCGGTAGTACACTGATCGGGCGGTAGTTGTCAAAATCATCATGTGCGCCAGACTTAAATATCGGTGTTACCTTGGCTCCTTTAAACGCATCAGGTACAGATCCGATTCTNGCACCAGTAATCATACCAATTATCTATGACTTTTCTGAGCTGATCTATGAAACATACAGTCGCTAGTTCGGTAGATCTGTTTTTTCTGAACCCGAATTGATAGGTTGATAGTAATTCGTGGCTCTCTAGATATTCCATTATTTGTATATGTACACATCTCTCCAAGATTTTCGAGATTATCGGTAGTACACTGATCGGGCGGTAGTTGTCAAAATCATCATGTGCGCCAGACTTAAATATCGGTGTTACCTTGGCTCCTTTAAACGCATCAGGTACAGATCCGATTCTTAGCGAACAGTTAATTGTGTGAGTTAATGGTTTAGAGATCACATAGGCAGTATCTTTGAGGAAGAGGGACGGTATATCATCCAATCCAACAGCGGATTTACGTTTGAGTTTTTTGAGATGTTTCAAAACTTCTAGTTCAGTAACTGTTCGAAAACTGAATTGGTGTTCTGCAAAGTTTTCTGCAATAGGATTAGATCTCCAGGTAAAGTTTGTAAATGGGAAGGCTTTACTCTTGAGATTGTTTGCAACCTTGCTAAAGAATTTACAAAATTCATTGGCTATGGTTTGATTTTCTGTGACTGGTACATTGTTTATTTTAAAGGTTGTCGGTGGTATATCTTCCTTTGGTTTGGTCGGAAAAATTTCTTTAATTAATTTCTAAAACTTTCCATGATGGGAAGTATTTTGGTGCGTCTTTGTAAAGAACATTATCGGCTGGCTTAATGGGAATTGTTAATCGAGATGCGGGATGCGTCCTCTGGAGAACTACAAAGCATATGGAATTTTTGGTTTAAAGCTCTACCACGTTACGTTTCGCGAAAGAGGCAAACAAAGTTCTTTTGCAATTTGGAAGTCCTGCACTCGATGGGGAAGGCAAATTTGCTATTCCAATTTCAACGTTTAGGCATTTAGGTTGACAAGATCTGCATGTGGTGCACGCAAGAAACGAGGCAGTTGGGAAATAGGTGCCTCAGAAGATTTTAATTCATACTTGAGTAAACTGGAAGCACATTTGTATATACCACTCCAGAATAAAGTTTTTCTATTTGGAGCGAGGGCATTAGGCATATTGTCATAACCAGTTACTTGTTCATATTTTCGCATGATTGGTGAAACGGACAACATTCTTGACATTAGACCCACTTGCACCAACTGCAGCTCTCTCTACCAATGTTTTCAAAAGATTCATTGCATTTTGTAAATGGCGAGGGTGCATTTAGTGAAGATGTTGTCACAATACAAAAGGATGACGTGTATCATGAACTTCTTGCAAAGGGTACTGTTGTATTTGATGTTCGTACTCAACAACTATAAGTAATTTTGTGTATTGTATTGTTAATTGTACCAGAAAAGCATTGTGAAAAATAGCTTCCGGGAGGGAGATATTACATGCCTTCTGATGACCCAATATTACAAGGATCAAGATTTCTTGTTTTTCATATTGCCTCAGAGAGTGATTTCCCAGTTTTTGATAACCTTCTCCAATTAAATCCGTCCCCACGTCATTGAAATCACTGGTAATGTTGACTGAAAATAAGCCTGATTATTGGTTAAATAGTTAGACGGAAGAGGACTGTGCTGCCTTTCGTAAAGATGATAGAAGGATGCTTGGGGTGATTAGAAGGGGAAAAATGCAGGGGAGAAGAGGAAAACCGAAAAGAAGGTTACATTAGCTTTTTTTGCTCAAAATCTTGGAGTGCTTTGTACATTAAAAGAACTGATAACTAAACATCTGAAAGATGTAAAGTAGAATTTCCAGAATTAATGCTCCATATTAGCAATTGCGGTATCACCATGTTGCTCTTATCTCTGCTACCCTAAAGCCATTCATTTTCCGAAAAACTTACACATCAAAGGCAATAATGTAGATTTTTGTCTAAGGAAATGATATTCTATTTACTTGATTTAGTCAAACTAAACATGGATAGGTGTCGTGAGGTAACTGATATTGCCGAAGTAGTGGAAGAAGAGGGATTCAGCGTGTTTTTAACAATGCTGCTGTAAAGAAAAGAGTGATTGTTTTTGATTGTGAAAAGGAGAAATCAATGGGAAGATTACCGGAAGGTAGATTGAACAGAAAGTCAACAAAAGTTAAGGAGTTACTGGAAAAATACTTCAAGATCACTAAATTTTAGTTTTTAAACATAAAACACCACATTTCAGGTCATGTTTAAGAATGGTATGACGGAGCAGTGACCTAGGTAAATAAATTGAAAGAAAATGTTATTTGATTTCCATACGAATTGATCTACAATATTGACTGATCAAATGAATAATTTTTGAATTTTTTAATGAAACTACTAAAAATGAGCACTCTGATCATTATGAAATAACTTTTTGATAAGTAACTTTGGGATTGATTTCAAATATTAAGAAAGTTAGCTGACGACTCAATGTTTAAATTGTGCAATAACGAGTTACTTGGTATTCGTTTTTGTCAGGATCGTAATGATTTATCCAACGTATCCGTTATACAAAAGTGGCCCCGAATTCTTTTACTTTTGGTAAAAATTCTCCCGAAAGGGTCCAAAAACGTCTTGAAACAGTAAATAATGTCAACTGTTGCCTGTTATTAACCGTATTTATTATTGGTGCCTGTGGTAACCGACTAGATACATTGTTGCGAAGAAGCTGTTTTGATCCCAACTTACTGGCCAATTCTTTCTTCAAATTTGATTTTGATAACTTGAAAGATTGAAATGCTATGTTGGTTAATTTCAGCAAATGCTTTGGGATTCCAAGTAATGGTCTTAAAATTCGTCGTCATTCTTATTTGTGTACTGGAAAGTAATCTTACGTCACATAGTGACCTTTCTGGTCTAATTCTAAGTCTAATTGTAAACAAAGATTCTTACATACACATTCCTAGGTCAGCAAGACTTTTCTCAGCACCCTTGATGTGCTGAAGAATGCAATTGTAGGGATGTTAGGTTTTTTTAAATCTCCGCCTCTCACTCCACTTCTTTGATTTCTGGACACTCTGCCATGCCCTCCCAGTACCAAAGGTATAACCTCAACCACAACGATACCATATCAATAACAAAGGTCACATTGTATGTTTCAGTCCTGCAAGAACTTCACTTTCTGTATTTCTGGAGCACCATCAGGCTTGTTTTCCTACCACTTCTCATATTTTCCAACATCTTTAAGCCCACATAATTCCCATTGGGGTATTCTAGTTTTGTTATCATGTTATTATTATTATTACTTCATTTGTAATGTTAATATAAAAATAAACCAGAAAAGATACTTCTTTTGAAATATCTACCACTTTTTTGAAGTACAGTCGAAGCCCACGATTATAATGAATTGATAGTTTAAACGAAGTGTTTTTCTATGGAAGGTACATTCTCCTGCTTTACAGATATCCAAGTCAAGACTACACATTCTGCTGTTTACTTCTGACAAAATTTTGACAAATTGGTCCGTTTGTCAATTAAGCTAGTTTGCGTTAACTTTCTTCAAACTTTATTCTTCACATCTGGAAAAGATCAAACGATCCCCAATGCATATTTTGTCATCCCCACACGGATTCGACTTTACACATTTTAATTGATATCATGTATTCAGAAATTACTACTCTCGTTTCCAATATAGCGTTGCTATCTAAATTTGTTTGAATTTGAAAGATGTCACCCCTCCTCAAAAGTCTACGGAAATCGTATGTGTGAATATGCCTTCGATGATCTAAGAGATTTAATTGTGCAATTACAACATTGGAAGTCAGATATTTTGACTGTCAAAACAGTTTGTGCGACAGTTTTTTTGCATCGATTTACATTTTAACACGCATATGCCAAGACACACAGGCGTTATGCCCCTTTGCGAAGTCGTTTACTGGAAGGTCAATCAATCAATTATTCAATCAGTCAATCAGTCAATCAATGAATCATTCACACTGTCACTCTTGCACCTACTCACTGACACTCACTCACTCACACACTCACTCACACTCTCACTCACACACTCACTNATCTAAGAGATTTAATTGTGCAATTACAACATTGGAAGTCAGATATTTTGACTGTCAAAACAGTTTGGGCGACAGTTTTTTTGCATCGATTTACATTTTAACACGCATATGCCAAGACACACAGGCGTTATGCCCCTTTGCGAAGTCGTTTACTGGAAGGTCAATCAATCAATTATTCAATCAGTCAATCAGTCAATCAATGAATCATTCACACTGTCACTCTTGCACCTACTCACTGACACTCACTCACTCACACACTCACTCACACTCACTCACACTCAAAGAAATCAGGATTGTTCTTCTCAGTCTATTAATATTTTTTTTATGTCGAGGCTTTAGAAAAATATATCTTCATTTGTTATTTGTCAAGAGGCACAAGCTATTGTGTATTTTTGGGCTTATTTCTGTTACGAAGAGGTCGAATCTAATGTAAAAGACTACCCCGGTGGCAAAAGTAGTGATGCTGATGGCATTATTTATGAGGTTATATTAAATAAATTTTACATACATGGTTTTTTGCTCATGAATATCTTTAATTTTGTTCTCGTAAATTTGTGAATACCAATAATGTGAAGAAAAATTGACTGTACAGCGAATCCTGAAATTTTTTTGGGTATAAATGGTATGTCAACGTTATAGGATGTATTATTATTATTATTATTATTATTATTATTATTATTATTATTATTATCTACTAGCTACAAATTTTTTCGAAGGCAGTTGGTAAAAGAAATCACCCTATTCATATACAAATTGCACAATATGACTTTCTTCGTGATCGTGAAAGACAAGAGTTTGTTTTTCAGTTTAAAATCAGCAATATTTTATTTCAGGCACTAAAGTACAACGATTCGTGTACTTTGTTATAGGTTTTACCGATCCATTTGAAAGCATTGATCACACTTGCCACTTTTAAATCTTCCTTGAATTTCACATTCCTTTGATGTACTGTTGTTTAGTAGAAGACCTTTGGTGTTATTCGCCGTTTTCTCGGATTTTTATGGGTTTGGAGTGAGTAAGGAGTTCAACATAATCTGTGAACCCATGATAGGAAAACGTTTAAGTGTACTATTATTCATACTTGTCATCGAACGAGTGTGTAAGTCAAAGGTGGGGAAGTTATTATTAGACAGGCAGGAGAAGACGAGACAAAGATAAATCTATTACAACACAAGTAAAAGTCATTTTTTGCCATTAATATTTACCCAGTGCTGAAAAATAAACTTTTTAGAAAGTTTGGTGTTCTATTTGCAGCGAAAATACAAACATATTTAGGTAGATGGCCGCCCGTTGTCATTTTCTTTACTTTTCTTTTTTAGTTCAAGAAGCAGTGAAACATCAAAACAGTACAAAATTCGAACAAAATGCAAAATTAAATACAAGTACAAGAAAATTTATGAGTACAGTCAAGAAATTACCAGTGTTGATGGCTCGGTAGATTCACAGAACTTTATGTGGAGGGAAGAAGATACCGCAGACGAGGGGATCACCCATGAAGGTGAAACTGAAAAAATAGTAGGCTTTGAAGATTTAGTTTATAGCAGCGAAAATTTGATTAAAAATCCTATCAAATCTCTGCCATCTATATCCGATTGGAAGTCGAGGGATATACTGCCTTTCGTCCCAAAGACAGGAATGAAAAGGAAACGAAAAAGCGGAACGGAAGAACCGCCTCCAAAAAGAAAGCATACCAGGAGTTCATCGTGGCAGGATTACTCGCAATTTATTACAGGTAGTCGTGTCTTTGGAGAATGGAAAGATGGATACTATTACCCGGCTCTTATTATTGCCAAGAGCGAAGAACGTCAAAATCGGTAAGGATGTTTGAACTGACCATTCCCCTCTGCTATAGGGTAAGATTTGAAAGCTGTAAATACTAATATCTGACGAGGCTTTAATTTTTGCTACCTTAGTCATACACCAATAGGATTAGTTAGATATGTTAAGAACGCATTTTCTGGCCATACCATGGGCTGTTGAGCTCAGCTCTTTAAATGACGTCTGCCGCAACTTATAACTATTCTGTCGTTGGTCCTCTTGAAGAAGGTACTTCATTAAATTCTTCACCAGCAGTTGGAGATGCTTTACCTGCACAAATATCTTATGAATCTTATGAGTTCCTCAGCTGGTATATCCTACAGCACTGTAGTAGGGTTAAACAATTTTTCCAAATTTGTAAGGAGTCATTAGTATCGGGTTTAGCTGACGCAAAGTTTGAATACCTAATTGTATTTTTTCGCAACATCAATAATAATAGAATGACAACTTTTGCTAAAGCTCCTTTACTAACCATTGCTCTCTTGTATTGCTAAACAACTCTTTTACGATAGTGGCTTTGAAGCTCCAAATGGAACCCCGATCTTCGAACCATAAACAGGAGTGTGAAAATTAAACTAGGTGGGAAAATACCAATAGTATGTTGGTAACGGGTTCAATAGTAGGATGTGCAGTACAGTTCTTAACCAGAAGCACAATTTTGATGTCCATTTTACGAAAAGCATGGACTGTCTACCTAATCCATTGCACAAGCAGTACGACTGTCATTCAGCAATTTTTGTGACTGGTAGCTACAAGACGAATGTTTAATATTTTTGAAACGAATTGGGAAGTCAGGCTTTCCAATGAAAAATGTTACTAATTATTTTCCGATTCCACTTACAGAAGCAGTTTCGGCCAAACAAGCCGTTCTTTTCTTATCACCTGAACACTTTTCAGACGTTAGATGAAAGATATTGACTGGAAGGTATGGGAAAACGACCTCAAGTCGTCAGGGCTAAAAATAATTTTACTCATAGCTGTATTATATTGTAGGAGTGTTGTTTCTCCCCAAGGTGGCATCAACGATTAGTCCCGTATTTTCTTTCCTTCGCAAATCGATTGAAACTGACACCGCTTTGTAAAAACGATTCGAACGTTCGAGAAACATACATTTCGACCGATAGTCGAACTCAGTACGGGCATTACACTTTTGATTTAAAATTTTCTTTCTAAGATAAAAAAGGAAAAAAAATTGGAAAAATTTTCATGAAGATGACTTTTTTTGAAATTTAGGCTGCTGTTAAAGGGTGCTATACCTACAAACACCTTTGGAGTCCAATAATAAATGAAAGATTAGCTGTTAATTGAACCGCATAATAAAGTGGAGAAATGGGGTAAATATTAAGTATGATGCTGTAGGAGAAATGGAAAATTTACAAAGGTGATTTTTAATTTCCGATAAATGTACAAGCGTGAGAGTATTTCAAAGAAGCTAACTAATCAACTAATCAGAATGTATGCATGTACCATGTTAACTTAAAGAGGGATTGATAAAGAATTTTTATAGAAAATTTGGAAAACAATTGATGGGAGGAAAAAAGAGAGAATTAAAAAGTATGCAGCAAGAGACCATGTAGTAAACGTATCTTTCCTTTCAATAGTAAATTATCCAGATGAAGCTTTAAAATCAGGTTAATCCAAAGTTTCGCAAAATAGAATTCTTTCTCCTTTAAGGTAGGGCTATCAGTAGCTACAGTATATGGTGACACCTTTTCCTGATAAACCTTTGCAATACTGCCTTACCACTACCATCTTGAGCACCACCGCGCATTTTCTTTCACCCTTGCTTTTTTTTATTTTTCACGTGTATGTAATATCTTGGTTATTTTTCGCCCATTCAGGATGTTTTCGGCAGTACACATTTCTTAACCCTTCTCCGAGTCTTTTAATACATTTAATATTTTATTGACTGTTTTATTTCTAAGTCTTATATTGGCCAACATGATCCTTAATATACCTTTTGAAATTGCATGAAATAAATGTAAAAGAACGGAAACTTTTTGGATTCGAGAGAATTTGGATCTAAACTTAATAAAAACGTCTGCTATCAGAAAACAAGGGACGAGGTATGAAATTATTCCCTTGTTCCTGAAAGTATTAACTGAAAAATGTTTTAAACCAAATTTTATGACAAAAATTAAAAATTCACCGGTAAAGTTTAAGACATATTTGCAGGAATATATTTGAAGTGATCAGAAAATTAGTTCGAGATAACGAAGTTTGAGATAGCAAGAGTTTTTTGGCATGACTTAAAGCAAGTTACCCAGAAGACCTAGCGAAAAGTTCGATTCATCTCGTACTTGAGATATTGAGAGTCGACTCCAAGACATATAGGGAACCACATTGGCTCAATTAATCTTGATATCTGTTGGTAGGGAGTGATATATTGTCTGTTTTTTCGACCACTTGATAGATCCCTTATTAAATTTGATGATGGTGACGTCCTAGAAATAGACAATAGATGCCTAATTGAAAGTAATTCACTTGGTGTTGGCCAACAAGTAATGGTAAATGAAGACAAGAAATGGTATCGGAATGGTGTGATAGCTGACATATGCAGGTAAACCTTTGGTATCATAAAATTTGTTGTTTTGGCATTTTATTTACTGTTACGAAGAAGAACTTAGCATGTAGTAGAGTAGACTACGTTAAAGCATATGAAAACTGATCCTACTCTTCGATTATAAGGGTGCACGATGATCCTCAGGGTCAATGAGAAGATTACTATTTTTTCACAAACATTGACGAGATTTCGGCTACTGGAACGTACATATGGAAGTGAACCGTAAGGAATATTCTGTGAATGAATTATTTTTGTCAAGCGTTTTATTCTAGATGAAAAGGGAGGGTAATAGCCAAACACCAAACCCTAATTTTTTCATTTAAGGTTTCCCCCCCAGTTTCTGGTCCCGGACAGTGCTCTTTAGAGGGACTTCGTTGTGCGAGTAAGAAATTGCTTGGCTGAATTCCCTTCTAGACGTCAATGGCTTTTTAGCGAAGTTCCAAAACTCTTTCCAGCGGGGAGGATTGAACCTGGAGGCTCTTGGCTGCAGTGCTACTGGACTAAACACCAAATTGGGGCTCCATGACTGTAAAATATATTTCTATACTACATCTAGTATGGTGCCCCACCAGACGCCAGTGGGTTTTTTTTTAAGTTCGAAAGCTTTTTCCAGCGGTGAGGATTGAACCTGGAGCGACTTGGCTGCAGTGCTACTGCATTAAACACCAGACCTGGGCTCCATGGCTAAAATATATTTCCATACTACATCAAATATGATGCAAGGATATTTTAAATATGTCCTTATGGGAATAACCACGTAACTTTCCATAGTCATTAGAAGGTTTTTAGTAACAGAGCAAGACTAGATTTATTAAGTGAAAGAGAAGACAAATTGAGGGAGATTGTTTTAGAGTATCGAAATCTTAAGATTGGGTGGCCAGAAAATGCTCTTGGATTAGATGTAGAAGATATGTAGAAGAAATTTTACTTGGATCTCCCTGAGACAACCTTCTTTGTAGTATATAGATATTCGTGCCTTAAGAAAACAGGTAGTGATAATTAATTAGACTGCCCAATAGTATAATTTTTTCAATGAAGCCGATACCCATACTTTTGTATCCAGATACGGTTTTTGAAACAAAGCCTAGGTTGTGTGACTTGTTGCGTATGATGTCGTGGGAACAATGTTGGAGAAGATTGTGTGTATTATCAACCTTGTCTTAAACTTTTTATGAATCACAAATTATTTACTTTTCCAGAGTATCGGCTAAGGAAACTGGTTATCTAGTGTGCTTAGCAGAGACAAACGAAGTTAAAAAGTTTAGGATGAGCTGTTTGTTACTTAGTGCAGAACAAGGAGCGTCCTTACTAAAACAGCAACCAGAACCACCCATAAGGGAAGAACTCGTCTCTGATAGAAAGTTAAGGTCAGACGTTCGGTCTACGACTTCATCAAATGCTAAGGTTTGCAGAAGATTCATTTTTTGCATTATTAATTTTTATCAGTTTTTACAAATTTGTCGAGTTTATATTTGCAGTACAATTATTTGCTGTAAGTTCATAAATGGTTCTTTAGAGTTTAAACAGTCAATATCGAATTAAGCCAAAGCAAATTTTCAAAGCGCTGTATTTACGAATGATCTTTTGGTAAGGAAATTGTAGACGGTAATATGAAACAGGTTTATTTCTATAAGTAGCAGTTGACCAGGTTTTGTTCTCTTGCGGTTTCCGAAAACTATTGACGATTTTACCCCCTTCTTTTCAAAGGCTATGGCTGCGACAAGTGGCAGTTAAAAAGATTTTTACTAAAATACAGAGCGAGCGTGAGCGAGTGAGGTGGAGGTGAGTGAGTGAGTTAGTTAGTTAGTGCATGACCTTTGCCATTTATCAGCTAACTAATTCCTGAAGAATGTGCTAATAAATTTTGAAAATATTGCAAATTATTCCAAAGACCTAACAATGACTCTGCAGGATATTTTGTATCCCTAATTGGTGTTAGAGTATTCATACTAACTGTTTCCTCAATCGTTACTGATTTTTTGTGATCTCTGGGTAATGAATTAAAGAGTTAAGTTTGACTCTCATATTTGAAAAGAGTACATATACTTAGCATCTCAAACAGCTTTTACTCACAAGTCAACCTCATTTCTACGTAGTGACCACTGAGTGAAGCAAACAGGGCTCTTGCGAAAGGCAAATGGCTTGGTTAGCCCTATTTGTTGTCCATTATTAACCAAGCAGTTCTTGTCAACCCGGCGATTGACCTGGCAAGTTACGAGAAGCTGACCAAACTTAATTAGTTAGTTAGTTACAGGGGTGTATGTAGAGCTGGCCACTCACATACAATATTCCTCGCTTTCAAAAAGACGGCAAGTATAACAGACAACACCACGGTTCATAACTAATAAATCACGTACCGAGATGAATATGACAGTATGACTCAAAACTCACCTGAAAGGGTTTCTCATGATAGATAAGAATATATGAACAGGGGAGGGGAGAACCCACTTACTAAAATGCTTAAGTCCGATGATAGTTAGTAACCTAAAGACCCGTACTTTAAAAGCAAATGGAAGACTAGATAAGCTGTCCTTCCTTACTGTTATACATAATATCGATGTAGTTTGTCTTCAGGACCGCAGAAAATGTCAACCAAACTTTAAATTGAAACACCAGAAATTACCTTCTGATCATCAACACGACACTGGATCGTCATTGGAAAATGACACTAATGCTTGAGTTATTGATGTTGTCACTTCATTATCCAAGAAAGCTGGAGATTAACTTTCGGAGCTAATTCAATCACAGCCATAAACAGCTGCTACAGTCTTATTGGCATCAATCCTGAATACGAAGTGGACAACTTCATGAACACACTTTCGTTTAATAAAGCAAATCAAATATGGACGTTCGAATATCCAAATGACAGCAAAGCGCAGCCTGACGATATCTTGGTCACAACTAAGTGGATAAACATTTTCACAAACTGCAGACCTTACTCGTCATTTGACATCGCCCTATCAGAACAAAGGACAGTATCAGCGCATATAATACTCGGTCTTCGTGTCTAAAAGAAAATGTATAGAAATCCTTTGACCAGAATAGATTAGGAACGAGTAGCACATGAGTCAATCCCAACAATGTGAAATTCTTTTACCATCTCGGTCTGCAGCAGATTTGTGGAGCTCTGGCCTGATAATTTGACCTCATTAGAACTCGTGTCAAGAAGATCTCCGTCTCTTCCCTCCCAAACTGGTAAAAATCAAGAAAGTATACCACTTAACTGCAGTAACAGAGTGAAGGAGGATCGAGAAAACCTTCAGAAGAATAACAATTCTTATCCAGACCCCAACTGGTATTAACAAAAGAAATGCAGAAAAGGCAAAAGGTTGTTTTCAAACATAGACATACAACTGGTGAAAATCTTAAGGAAAAGCTTAATGACGTTCGCTGTGACCCAGATTCCATGTAACACACAAAGGCGTTTAAATTAATCAATGAAATTACAGGAAGGAAAGACACAATTTATTCGTGTTGAGGGCGAAAAATCATTAAAAAGGAAAGAAAGATGGATGAATCACTTAGAGAAACTGTTGGGAGAGGCTCCAATTACATCTCCATATTGCCCAAAATCCACGTCGCCCACAAGGTGTACATACCTACTGCTCCATTTACACTAATTGAAGTACTTGAAGTGATCAAAGACATACCAAAGAACAAAGCCCTGGGTTTAAACAGAATACCCTCGATCAACTGGAAAGAGCCCAAAAGACTTTTCTATACAACTGCGTTTTTGTTATAACTAATGCCCTACCAGTTCGGTTAACACCCGAGACCACACCAAGCCTAAAGAAAGGCAACGTCACCCGCTTTGAAAATGATAGGGGTATCTCACTGGCATCAACTACTGTTAAGATATGTAATAAACTCTTCTACAGATTACTCCCTACACGCAACCCGATCCTTCTTCTTAATGAAAATGGGCTTAGGAGATAGCATTTCACAACGGCAGAGGCCCTAGCTCGTCGTAGAATCATCGAAGAATTGGTTAGTGGCAACGAGGGCTTTACCATTATATTTGTCGACTTTTAGAAGGCATATGACTCGGTAAATACCGATTCTATGATTGAAATACCGGCACTGTACCACATCCCTAGCAAGATAATTAATCCTATCAAGGTACTGCATGCAAACACTCGCTTTAGAGTAATAACACCAGATGGTGAGACTATTTGAACTTAGTAGAAGATGTTCTCCAAGAGAGGATCTGGTCCAGTTTTTATTCATTCTTGACTTGGACTACATTTTACTAATATCACCCGATGTATATAAATAGAAGGGTGTACAGATATAACCACATGGAACTTCCAGGTATCCTGCTGACCACGTCACTGACATTGACTGCTGTTTCGAGATGCTTATTTTTTCTATTGTTTCAAGTTTACTTTTCTTTTCTCTGCCAGAAACAAGTGAAAGTTATCCAAAAGGCTCGTCCTTTAGCTGCTCGAAGAAGAGTGGAATCCAGTACATCTACTTCACCAGAGGAGTCAAGAAAAAGGCGGAAGAGAAAACCACCTAAACCCAAGAAGGCACCAGAGGGGAAGATAATGGTCGGTGGTACGGCACCATTTTCGTTTACTGTAACAAAGGATTGCCCGCTACCTAGTGCAGAAAACCTCTTCAGAGGGTTAAGCTTTTTGCTTACCAAAGGTACCTTTATTGCTTTAGTAGCTCAGATATCTGAGTTTGTAATTATTCAACTGGTTGAGATTCATTTCATTTGAAACTTGCCAATTTTTTAACCCGGCTGGCAAGGCCTGACGCCAGCACAGTTTTCGGCAGCGCGCCTAGTCTTTGGTCGAGAGACCCACTCACAAGACAGTGAGTTCCCATTTAACCCATGGCAGGGGCAGTACAAGACCATTCCCAGGCTGGACCTTGGTACTAGCTCTTGATTAAACCTGGGTGTATCGTTGACACTTTAGTGTTCCTCTGCCACACCCCAGCTCCAATGCTCCTGCTACAGCATCTTCCCCTTTTAACCCGCGGTTGGGGTAGAGTTAGTGAGTGTCGGGACGTGTCTACACGTTGGTGGGCCCAGTACACTGCACCTTGACGAGGAAGAGAACACTCGATATTCGGGGGCTCTACTCCTCCCGGTGGTATTTGGCCCACGGCACCTTATTCCGGTCTTATTCGTTGCAATACCCAGTAATCTGAGGACTTCCCCCATCCGCCACGCGGGGGACGCGCCACTACGCTAATACCACAAGCGCGTGGAACGCAGAAGGAAGGAAGATTTTGGAAACGGCAGAGTCACTTGATCTGTTTATTGCCAACACAGGGTTTCAGAAGAAAGAGGAACACAAGATAACCTATAGCAGTGGAGGGAACAGAAGCCAGGTTGACTACCTCGTAGTCAGATGTAGAAATCGAAAGGAGGTTAGTGATTGTAAAGTGATACCTGGAGAGCCTGTAGTGGGTCAGCACCGCCTAGTAGTTATGGACTTGAAGGTGCGTAGGAAGAAGAAGAAGCAAGCACGGAGGCCAGGCAAATTAAAGGTATGGAAGTTGAAGGACGCAACAACAGCGGAAATATTCAAGACGTCCGTACTACAGAGAAGGGAACAAGAAGGAGAAACGAGCAGAGGAGATGAGGAATGGAGGAAGATGAAAGCTATTCTCATCCAGGAGGCCACAAGAGTATACGGAAGGAAAAAGAAAATGAAACCAACAGATCGAGATACGTGGTGGTGGACAGAAGCGATGAAGATTTCTCTTAAGGAAAAGAAGGAGGTATATAAAACATTGAGACGAACCCAGACAGCTGACTCTGCCCAAGCCTAGAAAACATGCAAGAGAGAAGCGAAGAGGGCTGTTGCGCGAGCAAAAGCTGAGAGTTGTAGAGACTGGTACAGGGATTTGGAAA
>RDPX01000004.1:472734-530834 GCA_003991215.1 Morbakka virulenta
AAGGTTTGTCGGTGTGCCAAACATATCCCGGAAGACCAGGGAAGCAAGGTTAAAGTGGTATGGCCCTGTAATGAGGAGGAACCAGGAGAACCCAATAAAGCAAGCATGGCAGGAGACAGTTCAGGGGGAAAGGAGCAGAGGCATGCAGAAACTGAGATGGAGAGATGTTGTAAGGGAAGACATGAGGCAAGTTGGAGCGAATCCGGAGGACTGCAAGGAGCGCGGAAAGTGGCGTAGACTGTGTCGAGCGGCCGACCCGTCCTAGCGATGGAACAAGACCGCAGGAAGAAGAAGAAGAATATCTGTGTTTGTAATTCTAAGTATATTCATAGCAGTATCAAGCATACTATGATAGTTAAATGATTTGCTTTATTTAGTTGACATGGCTAAAACTGCCCGAGGAACTTGTGAATCTTAAACAGCTTTTTAGTGTATTATTGAGCTTACTGTTAAAGAATAAAATATAGAAGTACGAAGTTTAGAATCGATTTAGAAAAAAAGCCAATTTCTTTATTCTTTTAAAAAAATATTTCGTTTTTCCATTAGTTTCAATTTACATCCGTCAATGTACTGTTTTTTTGTTTGGAATTATTATTATTTTGGTAAAGAAAGCGGCAGACTGAAATGAAAATATGGATTAGTATAGTCAACAGAGTTTATATTTAAGTTAATGGGTTACGTTAGACGTATTCTTATCAATTTTGTAGGAGAAAAAAAACAGTGTTTCTGTGGGGAAGTATTTCCACAATCATGGAACTTTGGTGTACAGATGATAGCATCAAAAACCCTATATGCTTTTTGTATATCACCAGTAAAATTTTGTAAATACAAACGATGCTGATATGATCTTGCCCTAAGAAAAGGAAATACACTAGGCTACTTTATTTTTAATATATGGAGAAAAGCGTTATGATGTTTAAGAAAACACCCAATTCTGAACCTTCTCAAAATTATTTAAATGATACTTAAAAGGTGACAGCAATGCTTAATGCCAGAACTAATCAGAGACTTGTGAACCTTTTTAAATAAAAAGCTTATGGCAATTCATAACTGGTACAACTGCTTTGGAGACACCGTTCACGAAGTCAATCAAACATTTTGGGTTGGAATTACAGGAAGTACCCTGGAGCCCAACTGACTGCTCAAAACAACTCCTTATGCATACTGAGAAGGGAGTGTTCTATTGTATGGGAAATTTAGTCCAAAGAAAAAGAATTATTGTCTTCGCAGTCAAAAGCCATTTCTTGCCACACTTTACTTAGTGTTCAGGTCAATATTTAATTTTAGAAATCATGCTCCCCTGAGAAGGCAGAGGTGAGGCCTAAACAGAAAGGAAGCACAAAGTAGTGGAGTAAATAGCAAGCTGGTATAATACAAATAAGGAAGCTTGTTTATGAAAAGAAGGTAAAGTTGTGCTGGGCACGGAAAAGAAACTTGTGGCACTTAATGATCGATAAAATAGGATCGGAAGACATAACAACCAAGACAATCTTAAAACCAAGGTCATTCAAGAACGATGCTATTATATCAGCAAGTTCCCACTCACTATAATTTTGAATTTTCACAAGGACTAGCGTGTCCTACCTTGATAGAACCCTAGGTAATGGAAACTTCTATAAACTTCTATAGTACTAGGTGAATCACACCTGTCGATATATATATGCAGTAGACAATCGTTATAACGATAAATCGATATATCCGGTATTTCATAGTAATTGATGGAACTGGCATTGATCACCGGGTTGCATTATGTACTTTAAGTCATGTGAGTGCATGACGTGGACTCACAAAATGGGCGATAAAAAATTATTAGTTGGAAGTATATTTTCTGTTTGACCATTTTTGACCATTTGACCACTGCAGCATTTATTTATTTTAAGTCACATATATAAGCATAACAGAAGAAATGAAATAATATTGTATTACTGACTATGTCAAATTCGACTGTACCAATCTATTTTTTATCCACGTTTTTGAAGACTGTCCCCAGTGACTTCCAAATGTGGATCTAGCTAATCAATAGACTTTGGTGACTGCATCTCTTTCTGTTGGCCTATCTTTAGGAACTTTCTTCAAAAGTCAAGCTTAACGCTTCGAACATTTATTTCACATCAATAGACATCATTACATACACTTTATTTACTACTACACATACAGTGTATTCATCATTAGAACTGTAATCCTGCCAACCCTCCTACCGCCTTTCGACACTAGATCCTTCGCGATCTTTTAAAGTGGTCAGCTATTGCCTTGGGAGCCGTGGCTTAATGATTCATCATCATCATTCCCCTTCTCCGCCCACGGCAGATTGCGCATCAATATGTGATAATTGTCCCCATAAATTTTTGTCATTGACAATAATATTCAGCGACATCAGGTTTCGTTTAGTCCAATAGCTGATGTTTCTCGCCAGAGTACGGTAACCAAGAGGTTCCGGGTTCGATTCTCCGAGCAGGCAAAAAGACTTCGAAAATATAGAAAAGAAAAAGCCATTGGTTGGCGTCAGGAAGGGGATCCGGCCGAGAAATTCCTCAGTGCCACAACAAAACCCCTCTGAAAGGGATTATTTGAGCCGGGTTACTGTGGAGAATGACATTAACCCCTTCAAATTGTTGTTTGCTTCCTGCTGCTCCGTTTTTCAAGTTCATACTGATGGTGAAACATAACCAACGTTTCACCTTAAGGATGAGACAAATGTCCTAAGCTCCTCAGTGTGACTGATGATTGTGCGTGTAGTAGGATTGGGCTTCCCACATTCACTTGAATTGCTCTCATCCTCCTCCTCCGACTTCAGGGTTTCTTACTGTACAAATCACACTGCTTTTGTTTTGGCATGATTTGATCGAATTAATGAAAAGATATCAATTAATTAATTAATTAATTAGTCAATTAATTACGTATAGTAATGCACTTTAGCTGTTCTTATACCTTTCCTNACATATATAAGCATAACAGAAGAAATGAAATAATATTGTATTACTGACTATGTCAAATTCGACTGTACCAATCTATTTTTTATCCACGTTTTTGAAGACTGTCCCCAGTGACTTCCAAATGTGGATCTAGCTAATCAATAGACTTTGGTGACTGCATCTCTTTCTGTTGGCCTATCTTTAGGAACTTTCTTCAAAAGTCAAGCTTAACGCTTCGAACATTTATTTCACATCAATAGACATCATTACATACACTTTATTTACTACTACACATACAGTGTATTCATCATTAGAACTGTAATCCTGCCAACCCTCCTACCGCCTTTCGACACTAGATCCTTCGCGATCTTTTAAAGTGGTCAGCTATTGCCTTGGGAGCCGTGGCTTAATGATTCATCATCATCATTCCCCTTCTCCGCCCACGGCAGATTGCGCATCAATATGTGATAATTGTCCCCATAAATTTTTGTCATTGACAATAATATTCAGCGACATCAGGTTTCGTTTAGTCCAATAGCTGATGTTTCTCGCCAGGGTACGGTAACCAAGAGGTTCCGGGTTCTATTCTCCGAGCAGGCAAAAAGACTTCGAAAATATAGAAAAGAAAAAGCCATTGGTTGGCGTCAGGAAGGGGATCCGGCCGAGAAATTCCTCAGTGCCACAACAAAACCCCTCTGAAAGGGATTATTTGAGCCGGGTTACTGTGGAGAATGACATTAACCCCTTCAAATTGTTGTTTGCTTCCTGCTGCTCCACCAAGTATGCCATCAGTTCTGACTTTATTGATTCATCAAATAGCATACTAAGGTATAAAGGCTAATGGGCCAATAGGTTACAGGTAAAGGTTATCATTTTCTGTTCTTGAGGGCTGGAGCTTCAATTGATCTTTTTCAACATGAAGGAAAAGAAGACTGCCCCAAACAGAGATTATTGTCAAGATTAACGAAGCTTTTGAAAAGTCATTTTATTATTTTACTTTATGTTAGTTATCCTTTTTTAGTGAATAATTATGATAGCAATTAGCCCTTAAGTAACCCTTATTTTGGTAACAAGTGCCAGTGCTAGTCTAGGCTACAATATTCAGAAGAATTTTGGTGAAACAGCAGGATTTTTGCTAGCTTGCTACAACCATACTTAAACTTCGGATAAGTACACACTTTAGTTTCTAATCTTTTCATTTATGTTTGCGGTATTAACTCGCTGAGCCGCCGGAGAGAGCGTAAACATCCGTGAGACAATGGACATGTGTGCTTAAAATGCGTTGTGCTGAAAATGTAAGGTGAAGTCTTCTGGGATATGATTTTTGTCAAGCATTGCTAGGCATCCCCTGCCCACCTTCTTAATTTATGTTAATGGATAAGAAAGCTACTATGCTCAGCGGAATACTTCATTTCCTAAAAACAATTTTCTCTAAGCATCATGGACGATTAACCAGTGACATCCAGGTTTACCGTTTGGAGGCCAGTATTTATATTTCGTATTTTTTTCCTGTTTTTTTTTTGTTAATTATTATTACCATTTCATATGCCGTTTCATATTTTAGGCATTGTAATTGGTTGAAAAATATTTTTGAAAAACTATTTTACTTTTACTAAGCCCTCTCATCTTCTATGCACAGTAGCCCATACTTATTCTGATTTTCTAGAGGGCAGTTTAGAATACATGTCAAAGGCTCTTCTACCGTTCTCCCATAAAAGACTACAACAGTGAAAGTTAGCTAATCCAAGTAGGATTGTAGCAATTTTTCGGTAACGAAAGCACTTTTGTCAAAATTTTTACTTCAGGTGAAAAGAAGGAAGAGAAGGAGACATATGGCCTGATGATGGAGGAAACAGATCGTCCAACGACGGACGTAAATGAAATGGAAAAGGCCAAAGATTCGATTGGGTACAACCGGGGAGTACTTAAACGTTATTTAAAAGAAGGTGGAGGCATCGTATTTGATTCTTTTCCTGCATTAGAAGATATTTCTCCTGATGATTTAATTTTAATTTCTGATGGATATCACACAAATGAGAAGGTTTGGGCATTTTTTACAGTCAATTTTTAACCATTAATTTGTAAGAACTTCAATGACTTTTCTGCAAAACAAAATATCCTCCATTGAAGATTAATTTCTTGAGGTTTATTTAACCGAAGTATTTATAAAAACATTGTCTGGGTATGTGTATGAAATCTTGTCTTAGTGCGTGTGTTGATGCATTTCCCCGCCATTATTCAATAGACGTTTTCACTGTAAGCTTTATACAGGTATTTACGCTGTGTTACACGAACATTTAGTTTGAGAGACAAACACCCCTTTTGGTGTATTGCCGATTGGCAATACGCCCTCAGTATGATGGGTTGTTCGAGATTGGTAGAGGTAATAATAACGGAAAGGGCTAAAACGGCAGCATAGCATTTGCTGCAGAACTAATTTTCTTGGAGAAGGGGAGTTAAAAAGAGCAAATACTTCCCTCATGCCTAATTTATTTCTCATTTTTGATTTTGAAATTAAACAGACCATTGATTGTATGCAGTCCAATAAGAGAGAGGTGGAAAGCAGATAGTCAGTAGTTGTTTTTTAAATCATACTGGTCTTCTTGGCGTTAGGAAAGGAGAATTAATAAAAACAAAGGGAAAGTTGAGAAAATTATTGTGGCTTAAAAAGGCCAAGGCAATGGGATTGAAATGAGGGATAGTCAAGAAAATGTAGGCATTTTTATGTGATTGCATGCATTAAGAGGTACAAAGGAAATCAAGATTGTACTAAGTACTACACAAATACGAAAAACATCTGGATAAGTGAAGAGGTTACCATAATGTTAACTGTCCTTTTTTCGAGCTACAGCTTACACAGCTAATGTTAAGGAAGTATTTCACAAGCGTTGGCAAACAAGATTGAGCAAAATTATATATTCTTTTGAGGCATGGGTTCTGGGGGCCTTAGATAGTGCCCTGAAAAGCCAAGGAGAGGAACTGATGAATTTAGAAGAAGATAGGACAGTTGATACTTACTGAAAACATTGTTTTTGGTCCTATCAGCCTTGAAACTTTTCTCCGCGTATCTTTTTTTGGATGAACCACCGTTACTCGTATAAAGTTTTATTTTACTTTCAACTAGCTCCTCTTGTATAAGGAAGTGCTGCCATTGTGGAGACTGGGAAGTACTTTATCTTTATAGTATCCTAGAGAAACGATTTGGTATATGCGCTGTAGGGTGTTTTCCTCTGGAATTTGTGAGCTTTTTCGGCATCGGAATAGCTCTCACATCGAATGTCATCTTTATTGGTATCATATAATCAGATTAATAGCAACATCATGTAGAGCTTTTGGTAAGAGAAGAGAATAAAGGAGAAACATATTTTCACTACCAAATAAGTAAATGAAGTTATATACTTGATATACAGTACTTGAGTAACATTTTAGTTTGTTTGATTTAGCCATTGGCCGCACATTTTCAGATTTGTTGTCAATAAACGGATTTTGCAGGCTTTTAGAGTCCTACTTCCAGATCGTTTGCTAACCCGTTTTATGCCGTTTGTACAATAGGCTTCAAAAACATTTTGACCTACACGCACTTATTTGTTTACGTTCAAATTGAACTAACGTCTGTTATTAGAAAAATCATTTTTCACATCTACTTTAGTTGACAGTCATTAAAATAGTTTAAAATTTTCAAACTTTAAGAGAAATAGGTGTTCCGTCAATGTTAGAGTTATACTCGGATGTGTTGGAATTTTACTATGATATGTTGCTATCAGCTTTCATTAATCAAGTTTAAAGCATTTTACTTTGGAAACTTAAAGCAAAATTTACTCCAGGTATGCTGATACAGTGATAAGGCGAAATATTTAAATAAAATATTTGATATTACAAAACTTTGCTTTGTGCATTTGAAGTTACGTAACGTGTGCTATTATTAGCAATTATTTCTTCGTTTTACACAGTGTAAGAAATGCGGAACTGCTGCACTATTAAATCCAATGAGTTTGTCAAATATTGAATAAGTCAATCAAATTGGTTTTTTTAAGCTTCTTTAAATACATGTGTGATCGGAACATAAATACATTAATCACAGACAGATATAACGACAAATTTATGTTAGTAGTTTTATTACAAGTTCGCAATCTGCTTTTTAACATATCAGTGTATTAGTATTACATCACAGCAATTCACAACAGAAACAGTACACGAGGTTCTGATATTTAAACCTCCACTACATAGTAATCTGGTCAGACAGAAAATGTCTACTCGCAAACGGTGTTTATCCTGTCGAACCAAATATTGGTTAGCTTCACTGCGTGAATGAGGAACTTTTTACATGTAGTTAGGTAATGGTACAGACAATGTCAGAAATATGACGTTTTACTTATTACATTTTGGTCATTGGAATGATTAGCGTTCAAACTGTAATTGGAAAACGTTTAGTTCTAAGTTCTGAATATATATAGATTATCTTTAACGTTGTCAATGTTAAGTAAGGATTGTATGGTGATTGGAATAACAGAAATTTGAAAAAGTGTTCGATTTTACATTTTTTGCAGAAGTAGCTTTTGATTGCTGGCTTTTTTCACTATATTTTAGTATCTCTTGGCGTTGGCTGCTGGCATAAAATGTGTTAGTTATATTTGGGTAATATATTCATGCTATTTGAATACAAGACAACCATTTACCCGATATATGCTTCCAGCCGGAAAAGACTTAGCAACTGGCGAAGAAGTAGAGATTTCACATCGCCCAAAGCCATTAAAGGGTAGAAAGGTAAGACCTTAAATCTATTTTACCTAACTCTCTGTTAAAGTTAGTTGGAGAACCGAAGTTTTTCCTATCATTTGTGTAGATATATGGTACTACCTTACATCTATGCTAATGTCACCACTATAGAAGGAAGGAATGAATGAGTAGTATTTGGTAGTGGAATTTGTCAGGTTTACAAGGTATATTAACACGAATATAGATTTTTGGAGTGGGTGGCATCAAATCTAGTAATCTAGACTGGTTGCTGATGAAACTAATAACATATATTGTGATAAATGTGTTGGGTCAGACAGTCGCTTTACTTTATTAGGTTTGTACAAATTTAAATACTTGATACAGTAGGAGGTATGCTAATGGCATATCTCCTAATGGCAGAAACGTAAAAGTAAAATATTAAACTATCTTTCAAATAAAGTGACAAGAACTGGATCTGGACCGCACTTACTAGAGACCATTTCTTTCGACAGGCACAACAATTTTAACTTTGTTTTTTGCTTCCTTTCTTTTTGAAATATTCTTTGGTTTTGCACGATTTATTTTTTTTGATATTGTTCACTGAGATATTTTATTGTTTTGCAGTATTGAAGAGTTTCCTTATGTGAGCGTCAATACCTTCTTTTTGTTACAAAATAAGAGTTAGGGCAAAGGGTGGTTGGAGGAAATACAAGATGTCCACAGGTGCGGGATAGACCTTTTACGCTTAAGTAACCGGACCTTCCAGGAAGCAGGCTTTTAAGAGCTCTAATTTCAACGACTATTTCTCAGATGGTTAAAATTGTTTTACCTTGTGATTGCACAGGCCCACAATTTACAATAAAGGAATGAAAAAGAGGGATACACCTTCCTCATCAAATATACGAATTTTGTCTTGTTATTGTTTATATTTTTATTTATTACAGGTTTCATTTGAGTGTTTCCTTTGCGTGTTCTGGAACTTTTTTCGTACTATACGTATTCAAATTTTATTTGATTACAACGAAAGTTTTATAAAGCATCCGTACGTTACATTTTTTGCCAAGTGTCGCTAAACTGTGCCACAACTTTTATACAGAGTCTACCAACCCCTCGCCTTGTCTTCGTGCGAGTGTTTGTGTGCATACCACTTCCCAGCCTTATTTGTTTATTTCTGGCCCTATTTCTGACATCCACAGTGGCATACTAATTTTAAACACTTGCCAGTTGATTTTTTATGAAGCACGTATTTACATATTTTTTCGTTCTCCTTTATTGTCAATATCCTCTATAAAAGCTTGTTCCGAAGGTAGCCATGTGCCCGGTACTTATTTTAGGAGTGGATTAAAACTAAGAATTGGCGGTTTTCGTTAAGACCCTTTTTAGGCTTGAGAAAAAAATTTAGATATACTTTAAATCAACCTTTTTTCCGTTTACTAACTATAACACAAAAGCAGTTCGAGTGAAGGTAAGTAAATGAAAGGGCGCCAAGTAGCTCTTTATGATAACCTTCCATAAATAGGTACTTTGTACAGTTTTTAAAGATGTAATATGTTTTATTTTCGGTTTTTTCATAGGTATTTGTTTGTGATAGTTCCTCCCTGTTGGTAAAGTGGCAGAAGATTTTGACTGTTGCTGGTGCAGAAGTGGTTAAGAGATTACCACCTGACATAACATCACTGTTGGACAGTGATAGTGAAATACCTAAAATTTGTGATGTTATAGTTATTGCCGACAAAAGGAAGCCACATTCAATAAAAAGAATTTCTAATGTACTGGCTATACCGACAGTCACGACACGATGGATTGTCCAATGCCTAATCCACAACAAGTTTATTGAACCAACAACACAAGATGAATGGATTCATATAAGCAGTAGTTAACTGCACCATACTATATAGTAGAAAAGATGACATTCATATAGTTTTTGATCAGTGGGATACCTGCTTTTATATGCACGAGTATTATATTATATATATGGCTATGGCTGTGGCCATGTATTTATCTATATATGTATATGTATATATATGAATATGTTTATGTATGTGAATATGTATATGTATATGTATATGTATGTGAATATGTATATGTATATATACATATATATATATATATATATATATATATATATATATATATATATCTTTTATCGTGAAGTAATTTCAATCTCCCAAGATTGACAAGGTCAATTATTTTTTTGAATTCCAGCCCGGCTTAAGTGTCCGATTTTAGCTGTTTATTCTGAATTACATTTTATTACAGGATTCAGTTTTTGTGAAGACCTGAAAGAATGATACCTTTATTCTTGAAAAACATGAAATGGTCAAGTGTTTTACTTAATTTTCATCATATCGACAATATGTTCAGTTATTTATTAATTAATATGCAATAACATTCATCTTTTCAGACAATTAGTTGTTAAGCTTGACAATCTTGATGCAAAAAATGATGGCAATATAGAGTTTTATTACTAGTTAGTAGTAAAGTGAGTATTTTGATTTATTCACATAAATCAAGAGACCACTTATTGGATATGTCTCAGCACGCTCAACACAGCATGTAGCATAAGGAGATCCCGTTTGAGCGAGGAAGGAGTACCTAACTCGGTGGGGTCCCACAGGCTTGAAATTCATCAAACTTTTACGCTCTGGATTGGCGAAAGAATTTTCACATTAAAGTTACTCATTTATATTTTAAATAAAAATAAACGGAATTGTACGAAAAATAAACGTCGATTAGGAGTGTTGATGGGCCTGTATCTTTGAAATTGAAAACTAAGGATTGGAGGACAAGGATATTTTTAACTTCACTGTAGATTCTTGCGTAAAGAAAGACGATTTTATCCTAAGGGATTCTTATGTAATATAGTATTTTATATTTGCTACGAGATTCCAAGAATTTCAGATATCCGAAAACCAAATATTTGAAGCGTATTTTAACTAAAACTTTCCCCACATACTTTAGCATTTTATAAAGATGCTTTACCCACGTGCAGGTTGGGGTTTTTTCCAAGTCATTCTGACAGTCCATTATTGACAGTTTCTTTTAGCCTTTGAAGTATATCCTGTTTTCTTCCATCCACCCTTTCAAGAGCTTCCGCAATCTTGATGTAGGTTATAATATGGCTATAACCCCCATTATAGAATGGTTTTGGAAGACCACTTGATATTATGAAACGACGGTATCGTTCTAGGGTGCCTTTCTTGACTGTAATTATGAAGTCTTTACAAAGGTATGGTGCCGGTTCAACCTGTGCAGCAAATTGCATTTTTAATAGTATGCAATAAAATTTGCTGGGTTCTTAACAATATCTCACCCCATTGGTCTAATTTCCTTGTAGGTCTCTCCCTCGAAGGGACAGTATAAAGATTAATGTTACGAGAGACATTATGTTTTATTTTTAAACAACAACAGCCCCCCGCACCCCAACCCCACCCCAAATTCCTAACTATTGTTGTTACGCCAAAAGGGTTATTTCGAACAGAAGGAAGTTTTTCCTCTCGCCTGCCATATAGGAATTTGCATTTGATGCTCTTAAAGCATGTTAACCGTTATCGTGAATTTCACTCTACTCCAACTGTTTTACAAGTCCTGCCATGTCTGACCCATTTGAAGATCGGATTTTTTTTAACATGAGTGGGAAAGCTAACATTCACAAACATGGATAATAGATTTAGTAGCCATAAAATCAAGCGTCCATTGTTTTTATTTAACTTTGCCAGTTATTAAGGTTTTTTTGCAAACATTTTTAGTCAAGAAGCATGGCTTTTCGTTAATATATTTTCTGCATGTCTATAATTTGTACACTGCTAAATATTGTGTATTCAAAATTTCAGGCTTACCAACGCATATTCAATATTCTTATTTTTACCGTTTCGAAGGCATGGAAAATTTGAATGCCAACTCTCGATATCTGGACGGTAATAAAGGTATTAGTCTTCGAATTCAACCGGAAACCATTCCTCGATAAAATACGGTTTTGCACTGCATCAAACGTGGTCAATTAACAGGCGACGCTGGCTTCCATTTTTTCTCCCAGACCCCCAGGGTACTTGTTTCAATCACAGATATCGTGCCATACCTATAAATGTGTTTTAGACTGTTTTGACATAATATATTGGTTTATGGAATACATTTTACGAAGTAATTACACTGGTACCCATGATGACATATTGATTTATTAGGAGGTGACAATGACTGACCCATAAGATTCACCAGCATCGATGAATTATAGAGACCAATGGAAAGAATGCATCAAAGAATCCCCTGTTTGCTTAACCGATGCAGCCCATATGTAGGATGGTATGAAGAACCAAAGCATTTATAACTTGACTTGTAAATTTGTTTAAGCGTAAATTTGATGTGCATTAAAACTAAAATTGACATGCAATTATCTCTTTGTTGGTATTTTTTGCACCAGTAACACCCCTAAGAAGTACTGCGTAATTGTAATGGCACTATTGGTAGACGCACCAAGTTCTGACTTGGTAGGTCACTATTACCGCCCATTCACTGACAGTTGGTATTTTGTAGACTTTCTTTACCTTTAACTGAATATTAAGTTGCCAACGTCTTACCTCCAGCCCAAGCAGGTGGGATAACAGAGGGTGTACTATACTTTTAACTGTCCTTTGTCGTCCTGCTTCAATGACCTGTTGTTTTTATCGTAGTTTTTGGGATACAGTGTTCTTAGCTTCAATTAATGCAACACGATCGTTTGAATAGCCCGAAGCTCCGTAATAGTTATATGTCATTATATATATATATAATTCGTACTTTAGAGAAAATTTGTAATTTCACAGTTTTCTTGCCTATATTGATGCTATGTATATAGGAGAAGATAAATTTTGAAAGCCATCTTTACTGTATTTGCATAAAGAGGTAAAATGTCATTTACGAAGAGGTCTTTTATTTCGAGTGTGAAAAAGATTTATGTAAATTTTTAACTTTGAATTATGGAAACTGCAATCAGGTACTGTACTTCTATAAGCAACGCCTTATTTTGAATATTCTGCTAAAAATATTTTGAAACACAACATCAGACCGCCTTGTGACCTGCAAACTCCTGTATTTTTTGTAAGATCACTGAAGTAGGTGCTGGTTTCATTTGCTGAGAAGAATGTTGATGTATATATGAAAGTTTAGTTAAACTATTTGGAAGGTTTTAACAAAGACTAGTAGCAACAGCAGTTTTTAAGACAGAAAAAGTAGAGAAAAAGATATTTTATTGTTGATGATTTAATGCATATAAATACATTTAACGTGTTACAGATGTTTTTTTCTCTTAGTTCATTACTTTAACTCTCGTCATACAGTTTTTAGATGTTATTGGTTTTTTTGGCAGTTTCTGAAATTTTTACTGGTCTGTTGTTTTCTCACAGTCCGATTTTTATTATTGGGATTTGCAATGATAGAGTCGTTTTCAGTTATGAAGTACTGAGGTTTTTCATGGGTGTATATTAACGTTGTTATGCGAAATTGAACAATTGTCACTCGAAATTTGTCACCTTTTTGCTATTGTGTCTTTGTAAACAATGTCTCTGTTTGACCTTGGGGTCACACTATTGGTTTGACATGAAGGAGACGCAGAAACCGATTTGTTTTAAAAATATGCACTTGAAAGAAAGCTTGGGAGGCTTTTGGCATACGGTGGTAAAAATGTGGCGAAGTCAAGGTAATACATGTCGTTTTTATTAAGAAAAGGCGGCATGGTCATTGCAGAACGGAACTTGAATAAGCACATCACTCCACAGAAGATGTGACTTGATTACACAGACACTCACATTCCTTTTCTAATGGATATAAAATAAATTGCTATATCTGTGATGAATAAAACACCTAAACGTAACACATAATGAATTTAGGCGAGTAACAATAAAATTTGTATTTTACTAGAGTATGATAACGGATTATTCCCACACTAACGTAACAAGGAGCAAGCATACTTTGTTTCATACATGAAATTGGACCACAGAGTACGGTACTTGGTCATAAACAGACAGACGGACCGAGAAGCACATACACACATACACTTTACCCCCTCTTTTACTCAAATCAGTATGCAGAGGGCTACCGTGCATATTGGTGTCTAGACTAGCGTCTTGATTCGTAATCTTGACAATCAGTGCTTCGTCGTCTATTTTCATTTCGGAACCCTAAAATTGTTCAATGTTCCACTGTTTTTAGTAGGTATTAGGAGACTAACTGTCGGATTTATTTTGTTATTTGTGGGCGAGCACTTCGCACACTTTTCTGAACAAGATGCTACCATGAATTAAGTGCAACTGGGCACTTTCTCGATGAAGGACCCAACTGAGCATGACCGGGCCACATTGTCCCCGAAACAACACTGTTCACTCTTTTAATATAACATACATTAATTAAGCAACCACAAGCTCATTTCTTGACCATTAATCTGGTTCACCAAACATGGTTTGGTATTTCTGTATTGGAGTCATTGGATATCTTTCAAATGTATTCATATTTCTCCCCTGAATTGCTTTCTCATACCCCTGATATAGGAGGCACTAATTTGAGCAAAGTTTCTTGATATTTCAATTTTATTTTGTGTATCAAATTTCCGCCAATCTGGAACAAAGGCTTGTTTATGCATTTCCAATACTCAGTTGAAGAAAGTCTTCGTAAATCTTTACAAAGTTTGTGTTGGTTCGCTTTTTACGATGTCGTTGTTACTTGAAACCACCAGGCTGAATATGGAATTACTTGACGTTAACAACATTTTAGGTCAATCGTTTCACGGTGTCTTGTTATTGCACTTAAATTCTGAATCAGTGGAGCAAAATCAGGCGTGATTTTTACTTTTGTTGCTGATTGAATCACTAACACCCTGGACCAGACAGCTTGAATAATTGGTAAAATCATGACTGGGTTATTGTTGACACAGATCACATTACCAATGATTGTGAACTGGCACAGTAGAATTGAGTTGTATCTCTGTATTCTAAATCGGCAACCCTCGTAGTGGTGATGTCTGTAAAGAAATACCTTAAATAGTAGGTGCACCACTCATTCGGACGCGTCTTGTCACTCCTTTTTACAGTGGTCTGGTTAAAGGTTCTTTGGAATTCATCCATACTAGGACGTTGATCTACCGGTTTTTATCTCTTTCCTTGAAAATACTTGCTCAGTGTTAAGGTCCAAGCTTTTGATCGGCAATTGGCATTTTTCCAATGGGTGGTACCGTATTAAGCAATACCCTTGATGGCGATATTTAAATGTAGTAAAGAACTCAAACTGCTTAGTAGCACTTGAAGAACCCTTTTTATCCAGAGTGAAAGAAATGTTGCGGTATTTGCTGGTGGAAGTCAATTTTGTGCAAAAACGCGCCAAATACACCATAGTGTATCAAAATGATGCTTAAAAACGTTCGCATGCCGCAGTGATATGTCAAAATACCTTAATATGTGTTAAACACATCAGAACAGATTGCAATTCAAGGTAATTCAAATTAAAAGTATTTTTTAATTAAATTAAGTATATGCTCAAATATAATTCTTGGCATAACGTTAATTGTTAAATTATAGCACTGTATCCCTTGTATTATGTAATAATTCAGGCTTGTGCTGCCCTCCCTGTTACCAATAAAAATGGAAACAATTGGCCCACATTATATCCTCCTTGTTCTTTGGGTACTTTTTTAGTAATCAGTTTGAGTCATCCTTTCGACAAAGTTCTGTACGCCCTGCTCAATGACGTACTTCCCTCGTTCTCGTCCTCTACCCTTAACTGAATGCTTTTTTAATATAAGAGCAGTGTTTTTCCGTTTAAGCCTCAGGATTAACTTTTTTCACAAATAACAGCCCCATTTATAGTCAGTTATTCATGGAATGACCACAATTCATTGTGGATGTGACTTTTTAACACCCCCCCCCCTCTTCATGCACCATGGGTCATTTTTTCCTTCCTTTCACGATGTCGATCCATCTCCACAAACTGTAACGACCGAGCAACCATCCATATCTATGAAAACGTATGACTGAATATCTTGAAAGAAATATGTGTTATTGTGATTAATGACGTCACAACTTCCGATTACACTTGCTTGTCTCATTTGAAGTTACATTGTTACATTGTTACATTACATTATTATGTTATTGTTTTAGATAATTCGTTAAAGTTCAATTAAGCTCCTGGTAAGAATTTGGCCCTCCTTGACCTGAAACAATGAATGGAGTCAAATTTCACGCTGGGTAAAACTAACTTTCGCATCTTAAATAAAAACCTGAGGCCGGCCGTATCTCAGGATATACTTAATTTTTCAGCCTCTCATAAAGTAAATTTGTATAAAAAAAGCATATTTTAACTCTAAACTAGCAGAGGTACCATGTGTTTGTTACTCGTGTAAAAAGTGCATGTGAACTGCCTTGACACTTGGGGTGTGGTATAAAAATAATAGATAATTTCAACTTTGGTACTCTTACGCAAGATAATGTTAGAACTTCAAGTAAAAAATGCTTTGGAAATACATTGGCAAAAAAAAAGAAGATTAAAAAAAAACAAAAAAGAAAATCCTCCCCGGCGGGGATACTCACCATTATACAACCGAGGGCTTGTAGAGTCAAGGGGGTTGCTTTGTAATAAACAAATTTTCTTAGTTTCAAAAAAAGTTTTATTTTTGTTTTGGAATTTATTTATTAAAAATAATCTTGAAATTTTTATATTTTTAATTTTATTCAAATTTTTGACTGGAGACCTCTTTCACCTTGAAAGTGGAGTTGGCCGCTCCCTAACGCCCCAGAATATGACCTCCGAGGTCAGCCTTTTATATCTCAGATCCTCCCCCAGGATAAAGATAGACTGACACTCCAAATTTCAGCTTCCTGGGTTCAGCAATTTTCTCATAAATTTACTGCAAACAGAGAGATTGTTGGCCTTATATTACCATACAATGTTATACTACCTTAAACGATATTTCAGAAAGCTATTATTTGTTTTCCCGAAACAATTGCTTGGACGAAGCAACATAATGCTCATAGTATCGAAAATATGACTTTGTTTACCTTGCAGACTTGTTTGTTAAATGTTAGAAAAGATAATGATGGAAATTGTCTTCTTGTTGCCAAAGTCCAGGTGCATTTTTTTGAAAAAATCGTGATTTGTTCTGTTGTGTTTTCTTTAATGCGCAGGCGCCCTTTTTTAGATGCCAGATGGAGAAAATACAAATGCCAAAGTAGATTTAAAATTTTCAAGTCGTTCGCATTGGTGTTCGTTGACTTACCTCGCAATTAAAGGTAAAAAATTGCTATTTTTGAAATACTTTTGAAGATTTTGTAAATATTAGAAAAAGAACACAAAACTTCGATCTGCCGATATTGAATGTCAGACTGATGATTACCACTATCATGACAATCAAGCTGTCAATCCGAATGCGACCAATTCAGGCAGATCATTGCGAACCATAACAACTGAATTTGAAATACTGTTATTCAATCTCTAACATTTAATATACTTTGATTTCTTACTTTTATTAATATTGGTAGTAAGTTGATATGCGAGTATTAATGGTGTAACGCCAATAAATTGTCATTACGGGTAATGTTGAGCTGTTTGTGTAATGTTTATGCGATGACTGCAAAATAAGTCGAATGTAAGTTGGTAACAAAAATATATGCTCTGAAGAAAATAATGAAAAGTAGGCCCTCATGAAGTCAATTTCATCGTATGATGGGTATTCAGTGTTTGTAGTATCTGTCAATGTGATTGTTCCATTAACTTGGAGAAAATGGTAAGAATCCAATGGGAATAGATTATAGTTTTACAGTTTCACCACACACACTTGTCTTTAGAATATGGCAGTTCTGATAAAAGTTCGCACATTCGCAGGTGCACATTAATTGTCATATTTGTCGACATGCACACACATAAACTTTGAAATTTGTGAACTGTGAGCTACAATATAAGCATGTATTAGAACCCTTACATTTCAGCATTTGAAGGAACTATGGCATTCAGTTTTGTTTACCATGGTAATATTATGATTAGGTCGAAGTGAGCGCAAACAAGGTTTAAAATTGAAGAAATAATTATTTGCTGCCTGTTTCGAAGCTAAGTATGATTGAAGTCACTTGTTGATTGTAAAATTGTTTAATACGGGCGATTACTTCTTCATGAGTCTGCTAAGTACTCGCTTTATCTTTTTATAACAGGCATGTAATTCCTTAATAACAACAAGCCAAGTTGGGCAAATACCAGTGGTAGTCATCAAGAATGCCCCAAAAGGGCTCCAGCTGATCCACATCTTTGTACACAGGGTGTATTTTAAATAGCCTTTTCTGTAAATCGAGCTGTGTCCTTGTTTTGTTGTGAATGCAAATATGTTACCGCAAGTCTCATAAATGTGCTCTTCCACATTTCAGGCACAATCAGTGTTTGAAAAACATATACAACAGCTTAGACAGATATTGCAGGTGTTTAGTGTTGCTATGAATTGAAATATCTCAACAAACTTTTTTAGGGATGTATCCAAAATCTTTCATCCATCTCACCTTGGAATTTCCCAGTTCCCAATTAAACACCAAATTGGTTTTCTAACAGATTTTTTAACAATAAGACTTGTAACAAAAATTAGTAAGACTGATAATAAACTATTGCAACAAGACAAAAACTAACTGGGCACCTTTTTTTTGACAGAAATTTGTTTAAATTTGTTGGATACTCAAATTTTGGTCTGGCATTGAAAAGAAGGCACAAAAAAAGCAAACTATAAAGTATTCCAGGCTGGGAAAACTTTATGATTGTCAGAGGTGGCTGGCTACCTCTGTAGTTCTCACACAGATGGATTGAATTTTCAAATCTCACTATTGCTCACTATTGCTGTTAAAAAAATATGATAGTCAATGGAGATATCTGAGAGGTTTAAAACTCAAAAGTTTATCAAGTAGTTAGACCCATAAGTACCCAGAATGCAACCATTTTAATCAAAATGACTAGATTTTATGGACAAAAGAAATACCAAGTGCTTTAATATGATTTGTTGGTGGTATTTTTTTTAAAGGCTACAAAGTATCATTTGGCACTGTAAAAAGGCATTAGGATATACAAGGCCTCTATGACTTGGTGCTATTGCCAAATATTTGGGATGGAGAATAAAAGGAAAACTCAACATTTTGTATAAATACCAATGAAAAGTTATATATAAAAATTTTAGTGTATTGAAATCTGAATAGTGCTTAAAGATTACTAGCACTAATCTCAACCTGCCATTTTCTACTAAAAACTAGTTGTTTTTATTTATGTGAAACAAAATTGAGGCCATCCAGCCAATCAACACAAGGAAAACGCACCATCAAAGGAAAGATGGAGAGTTTTGCTGTGTCACTCCACATTTATTCTTGCCTAGCACTTTATACAAATGTTTTAGTTGGTTTTGGAATTTTATGCAAGATTTGATGAAGACTTTTTTGGTATGCTGAAAAATAGGACAGTACCATATTCTAAAATATATAAAAAACCATGGACTGAATTATATATTATATTTGCTTTTTGATGTAGATAAAAACCTACAGTAAGGAATCAATTTGTAGCTGATATACAGGGAATCGGTATATATATGCAAAAATGTTATCTATCTTATTAAAACATAAGGAGAAATGTCTTTGTCCTGATTAATTTGATACTGAGCCTAGTGCACCCAATGATAAGAAATTGCACAAACATTGGAAACTGAAATTAGAAATCAGAGGTTATTAGAGAGTAGTACTCTAACATTAAGCAAAGCATTTCAAAAAGCAAGAGTTTTAAAGTAGCCAATCATCATTCCACTTCTTACAAATCTGATGTTGTTGTACCTGTTAGTAAAGTCAGAATCAATAAAAATGAGTCACCACATTTAGCAGCTACCACTAAACCAAACACAAGTTGTTTTGAATGAGGAAGAAAAATGTTTGTGTTGTGGAAATACGAGACACTTGTGTACATCTGGTTCAGCACATAATGCAATGTGTCATAAATGTGAAGGAAAGGAGCATTGTTTGAGTGTGTTGATCTAAAACTGTGGCAGCTATTGGAGATGGAGAATATCCTGTCTTACATGACTAGGAAACAGACTGAATATTTCCTATATCAACTGCCAAATTGAAAACAAGGTTAACATCCACATTTATTAGTAAGTCAAATATTAATGAAATGATCAACAATATTTCTTACTGTAGTTTCTTTTCAACACATGATTTAAAATCAGCATATCACCTAGTGGATCTTGAAGAATCTGACAGGAAATACACTATTTAAAGCATGTTAGCAGTTATACCAATTTACAAGACTTCCTTTCAGAGTTACTCATGGAGTGTGCACCTTTCAGAGAAATATTGACAAATTAATTAAAGATGAACAACATTGTAATAAGAATGATGTTGTGAATAATGTCATGATTAGCCTCAAGAAGAGCATGATTAAAATGTGTTGCTAATAAATATAACATTCAATAAGAATAAAAGTAATTAGTCAGCCACTTCAATAACTCTTCTTGCTTATTCAGTCAGTAAGAACAAAATATCTCCTGATTATGAGAGACTTAAACAACTATTGGAAATGCCACTGCAATTTGGTTTTCATTTGGAAACATTTTTCTTGATCAGTGTATATACATAATGTTTAATTTATATTTATCTGTGTATAATAAACTAATTTTTTTATTTTAAAGGTCTGTTCCTTGCCTTTGAATCCTTCACATGCTTAGCAAAAGTATTTATTACAAAAATAAAATAAGTATGTGAAAATAAAAGCAGAATGGATCCAAGTGTTACTACATTATGTACAAATATATTTGGGAAGCTTGCCAATTCAGCTGACTTGGATGCATCAACACTTCAGTTAATGATAGAAAAGTTAGATGAAAAACTTGCATCAACAAAAGAAAGGTATTTTGAAATTTTGTATTTTTGAAATCATGCCTGAGCATGCCTGTTTGCAGGGATCCTAATACCCTTATGTTCTTTGAATTTTTTCATTACATTCTATCCAGGTCCTACTTCCCTTCTGCTTAGCTTGTTGTAAAGATATAGAATCTAATGTGTTAAATAGAAACAAATTTTGAAGACACTTTTTATATATTTATCAATCAATGAAACATATCAAAAAAAGGAGAAAGGAAATGTTAAATATTTAAATGTAGAGTGAACCATGTCTTGTGCTCAATGTGTACAGCTAAATAGTCCATCTTTAAATTCTAAAATAAAAGGTTCTTGAATCTATATCCAGTCTAGTACATGTACTATTATATTATATATGGAATCCCTGTGATTCTCATTTAACAGCTTAACAATGGTAGCTGAAAATACAGTACAGTAAGTCCAGTGAGTAATAACAATGTGTGTTACTGCCAGACTGGTTGTTAAGCTTCTACAAAGCATGAGTCTACTGAGGTCTTCTGGTCCAGATATGATCCTAGAGATGATATTGGAGAGTTGTAGTCTTTACTGCAAAATGTCTGCCCCTTGGCCTCCTTTCATTCAGAATAGAGTCCATTGCATTGCAGTTATAGTCATAATAGTTTATATATGATTGTAAGCAGTTCTAATGACCAGCAACACCACAGTTCGTCAGTCATTACGATTCTAAGGACAGTAAGACATTTTCCAATAACTTACTACAATCCAGTCCTTAATAATCATCCAGTACCATTACAGCCAGTAACAAGGATAATTGACCTTTGTGTAATAAGTAACTGGGTACCATTTAGTTGATGGACATACCTAATGGACAGTGGGTTTGGGTTTGTAGTTTATTTACTAGTTTGACAGGAATTGTTTACATGCGGACCTGTGTGTTTTCCTAAATATTTGTTTAAAACTCCTCACACCATTTTCATATACTACTCAATGTTTGATCAACCTGGAATTTTTAGCCTTCCCAGGAAAAAATTGGTCCATTTTTTGCCACATAAAATTACATGTAAAACACACAAGTAAAAAGATGAAATTACTGGACAGAGGCATAAGACTAATAAGTAGACAGTTTTTGCTGAGTGTGTAATGATTTTTTTTACCATATAATGTACATTTTAGCCAGCACAGGATTGTGACTTATTAATATGGATCAGGGTTTTACTTACTAGTTAAACCTATAATTTAGATACACTGGATAGTTTATTTTGAGCAGTGTTCACATTGAGACCACCTCAAAGTTGGTTTGTAGTGAGATTTAAGAAGATGAAAGAAGTAGTAGAAGATGTAGAGGCATTTGAATGGTCTATAAACATTGCAGGTAAACTCAAATTACATATTGTGTGGCCAGTTTCTCAGTGTCTTTATCATCATGCAGTTGTTTCGCCCTGCATTAATAAATATTTCAATACTTGTAATTTCTCTTCTTCTTCTTTTACTTTTGGCTGCTCCCTTTTAGGGGTCACCACAGCGGATCAATCTCCTCCACCTTACACAGTCCATTGCATCCTCCACTCTCAATCCTTTTTCTTTCAAATCCTCATTGATAGCATCCATCTATCTCCTTTTCAGTCTGCCTCTCTTCCTTCTTCCTGGGACATTCATATCCAGCATTTTCCTTCCGACATAATTTTCTTCTCTCCTCATTACCACAGGAATCTCTGCTCTCTTTGCTTATCTCCCAGCTTCTGTACAAGTGCTGTGCCTCTTATTCTCTCATTCCGAATCCTGTCTAGCTGAGTGACACCAAGTGACCATCGGAGCATTTTTAGCTTAGCGACTTCTAGTTCCTGCTCATGCTTCTNGGCTGCTCCCTTTTAGGGGTCACCACAGCGGATCAATCTCCTCCACCTTACACAGTCCATTGCATCCTCCACTCTCAATCCTTTTTCTTTCAAATCCTCATTGATAGCATCCATCTATCTCCTTTTCAGTCTGCCTCTCTTCCTTCTTCCTGGGACATTCATATCCAGCATTTTCCTTCCGACATAATTTTCTTCTCTCCTCATTACCACAGGAATCTCTGCTCTCTTTGCTTATCTCCCAGCTTCTGTACAAGTGCTGTGCCTCTTATTCTCTCATTCCGAATCCTGTCTAGCTGAGTGACACCAAGTGACCATCGGAGCATTTTTAGCTTAGCGACTTCTAGTTCCTGCTCATGCTTCTTTGAAGTTGCAGCCATTTCCAGTCTAAATAGCAGAGCTGGCCTAACCACTGTCTTGTACACCTTTCCCTTCACTTCAGCCTATATCTTCCTGTCACATATGACTCCTGTAACCTTCCACCATATATTCCACCCTGCCTGCACACACCTTTTCACCTCTCTGTCACAGTCTCTGTTACTCTGTACAGTGGACCCAAGATACTTGAATTCCTCCACCCTCTTCACTTGGATACCTTGCATGTATATTGCATCCTCATCCCTCCCATTCAGTGTCAAATATTCAGTTTTTGCTCTGCTCGCTTTCATTCCTCTTTTCTCAAGTGCTTCACGCCAATTTTCTAGCTGGTCCTCTACCTTTTGTCTAGTTTCGCTGCATAAAAGGATGCCATCTGCAAAGAGCATGTTCCAAGGCAACTCCTTCCTAACCTCCTCCGACATCTTGTCCATGACTATGGCAAACAAGAAGGGCTGAGCGCTGATCCCTGGTGAAGACCTACTCGGACTTGAATCATTCAGTCAAACCTGCCACGCTCCTCACTGCTGTCATGCTGTTCTTATACATGTCCTGGACCAGTTTTACATACTTTTCTGATGGACCTGCTTTCCTCATACAATAACACAGTTCTTCCCTTGGTACACGGTCATATGCCTTCTCCAGATCAACAAACACACAGTGAAGCTCCCTTTGATCTTCTTGGTACTTTTCCATGAGGAGATGCAGTGCAAACAAGGCATCGGTGGTGCTTTTGCCTGGCATGAACCCATATTGCTGCCTGCAGATTTCAACCTCTTGCCTTATCCTTCCGTCCAAAATTCTTTCCTATAGCTTCATTGTGTGGCATATTAATTTAATTCCACAGTAGTTACTACATTCCTGTGCATCACCCTTGTTCTTGTATACTGGGATCAGCACGCTTCTCCTCCATTCATCAGGCATGGTCTCACTTTCCAAGATTTCGTTGAATAACTTCGTCAATACCTTCAAACCTTCATTTCCCAGGCCTTTCCAGACTTTGATGGGGATCTCATCAGGACCAACAGCTTTCCCGCTCTTCATCTTTCTCATTGCCTTCCTTACTTCAGTTGTGCTTATCCACTCGAATTCATAATCGTTGCTTCCAGCCTCTTCCTCTCTTGGTTCCCTGGGATTTTCCGTGTTCATCAGACTTTTGAAGTAGTCTTTCCATCTTTGTAGCCCTTCCTCCTCACTGGTGATTGGTCTGCCATCCTCATTGTTAATGATTTTCACATGCTGTATGTCCTTTAATGCTCTGTCCTTCTGTTTTGCAATTCTATACAACTCCTTTTCCCCTTCCCTTGTATTCAGCCTGTCATAGAGATCCTTGTATGCCTCCTCCTTGGCCTTTGCTACCTCTCTCTTGGCTTCCGATCGGCGTTCGTGATACTCTCTTTTGTTCACCTCACTGCTTGTCTTATTATATGCTCTCTTTGCTTTTTTCTTGCGTTTGATGCTGGTTTGTACAGCTTCACTCCACCACCACGTCTCTTTGTCCTTCCTCTTTCCTCCAATCGTCACTCCCAGCACATCCTTTGCAATGTCACGGATCTTTCCTGTAATGTGCGACCAATTTCCCAGAACGTTACTCTTGTAATTGATTTCCTCCATGACCTCGATGTTGAACCTTCTCTGGCATTGTGGGTCCCTTAGACGCCACCATTTAACTCTAGGTTTGACTGTCTTCTTTGCTCCCTTCTTGCTTGCAACATCAACTCTGCACACCACCACTTTATGCTGAGTAGCAACATTTTCTCCTCCCAGAACAAAGCAATCGCTCACTTCTTTCAAGTTCCTTCTCTTGCAAAGCACGTAGTCCAACTGCGACCTCCTTCCTCCGCCCCTGTATGTCATTCGCTGATCTTCCCCTTTCTTAAAATAGGTGTTCAATACAGCCATCTCAGCCCTGATCGCAAAATCAACTATTCCCTGTCCTTCATCATTTCTCATGCCAAATCCATATCTTCCCATGACATCTTCATCACCTCTGTTTCCTTCACCCACATCCCCATTGAAGTCTGCTCCAATGAAGCATTTCTCCCCTGCTGGTATTGCCATCATGACCGCATCAAGGTCCCTCCAAAACATCTCCATCTCTTCTTGTGAACACCCAACCTGGGGTCCATAGGCACTTATGATGTTCAACATCTGCCCCTCCACTTCCACTTTCATACTAATCATCCTGTCCGACGTTCTATTTACCTCCAACACACCCTCCACATGGATGCCTTTAGGATGATTCCGACACCATTTCTTTTATTTTCCTCTCCATGGTAGTAAATCTTATTTCCACTTCCCAAAACCTTTGCTTAGCTTCCCTTCCGTTTTGTGTCCTGTACATATAGCACATCTATTTTCCTTCGTTTCATCATGTCCACAACCTCGTGTCCTTTCCCAGTCATCGAGCCTAGATTCAATGTACCAATCCTCATGGTTTTATGCCTTCTTTGCTCTTTCTCGCGTCTTTCCCTTTTCTTTTTCCCTCCTCTCTTCCTCATTTGATTCCTAGCAGTAGCACAGTTTCCAGTACTGCCCTGCGAGTCAGCAGCACTGGTGGTCGTTGGTAACCCGGGCCTCGACCGATCCGGTATGTCTGAGAGAAGATTGGTTCGCATAATTGAATTGGCTAAATTTTGATGGCCGGATGCCCTTCCTGACGCCAACCACAGTTTTTGGCGGTGAGCCTAGCCTTTCATTTGAAAATCTCTCACAAGGCAGTGAGTGGCTGTACCTGACCGGTGACCTTAGAACATAAGGTTCCTACGCCCAGGAGACGCTCCGCCCCCACTCGGGCAGGGCGGGCCAACAGGAAGAAGGCCCCCATAACTCAGGAAGGGGTGGCTGACCGGGTAGTACTACTTGCCAAAGGCCGTCCCGGGGACTATGCAAGGCAGGGTTGACCCTTTGCCTAAGGTTCGAAGGTGAACCCGCATACTTGACAATAGTTGTACTTTCTCAATAAAGCTTTTTTTTACAACCAGCTATAAAGTGTTATCTTAATAATACTTAGAAATATGTTGCCAATGCTTTGGAACTTAAGCTGCCTTCTGTCATTCACCACTACTTTGTCATCAAGATGCTAATTATTCCGGAAAGCTTCTACAAGAAACATTTAATTCTTTTCATGATTTTGAAAGACAACATACTTTAAGAGCCTAATTTTACATTTGCAGAAGGAACTTTCTGTAATACTACTGGTGATAAGCGATTTTTATATTTATATAGTTTTCTTTTTAAGTTAGTAAAATATGATCAATGTTTGGTTTCAAAAAGAGAGTATTTTACATTATAATGGTTTCATTTATTCCAACTTGTTGCATTCAATTTGTATTTTTGCTCATAACTGGTGATATATAAACATACAAACCAACTCCTGTTTGTGTTTAGTTTAGAGAAATTGGAGGAAAATGTTCCAAAATTACCCACTGAAGTAAAGCCATTGGCAGAAGTTCCTGATGATTGTCATGTTGAAGCATTAGCTTTGAATTGTTTTCTTACCAATGTGGTAAGTTAATCAAAAATTTCGTTTGTTAAGCTTTTTACTGATTTATAAGGCTCTTAATCATTTTACTTTTAATGTATTACTATTCTTAGTACATTTCCAGTACATTACCATTACATAAACTTAATTATCAAGGAATAGTTACAGAAAGACTCCAATCAAAGGTTGGCATTGTATGCTATATATGGCCTAAAGCAATAACAGCTGAAATATGTAGTTGATTCAACAATGAGACACAGATCTGTTATTTTTGTAATATTGTTTATTGTTATTACTGTTGTAAACAATTTTCAACTGAACCATTTTATTTATCTTGTTAATGAAAAGCCCAACACTAAATTTGACGATCACAATATGGTATTTGTCAAATGACTGCACTCATGCATGAAGTTCTGAGCACATGCTTTGCGTTAAAGTATCTCCAAATGCTGATGACTTTACTAATGGTCTATCAGTTATACACAAGTAACCATTATTAACCATGAAATATGAGGTATATCTAAATGAACTTTTAATAGAGTAAAATGTAAATGCGATGGTAATATTGCAATGTAACATAAATAGTTTCACTGATGGTTGTTGGACAAAAAAATCCTGTAAACTACAGGTAGCAACTGAAGAACAAAGTAGTGTACTGCGTTGACAATAGTTTACATTTTGATATAAAGAAGATGGTTATGGCCATAATGAGATTGTATTCATTCATCTCTCTCTGCCTCTATTGATCTTTCTCTGTTCTCTACCCCCTGTCAGTTCTTCTGTCTGCCAGCCCATTGCGTTGCCCCTCAGTTTTTCTGTTCCTGCTTCTCACCTTTTTCTCTCTGTCCTCTCTCACTTTCTCCTCACTCTTCGTCTCTCTTCCTCCTTCTTCGTCTCTCTTTCTCCTTCTTCGTCTCTCTTCCTTCTTCTTCCTCTCTTCCTCCTTCGTCTCTCTTCTTCTGTCTTCTGTCTTCCTCAGTCTTCCTCTCTCTCGCTCGCTTTCCCTCTCTCATCCTCTCCATCTCTCTTTTAATTGCAGGCCCATGTAACTAGAACTAAATTTTTTATTAAGATGTTTACGCATTCTTTTTTAGATATTTTACTTCAAACATTTTTCATTTGTATGTGTATCCATTGCACATGAATAGTCTCCATGAACATTTTTTATGTGTAAGTTGAACACTCATTCTCTTGCCCGACTAGAAAATTATGAAATAACGTTGGCTTTCCTTAGGTTCAAGCACTGGAACGAAATCCTGGCCTTGAGCATTTCATCCTGACTGATTTTCTTCAATTTTGCTCTCAGAATGGAATGAGCATTCCTCCACTTAAAGTTGCACCAGAAGGACTTAGTCGCTCACTTGCTTCATTAAATATGGTTGCAGATGAAAATGAAGAAACTACCATTGTTCTTTGGGACACCATTCGGAGAAGGATGCGTGCAGGAATTTTAAATAACTTAGAAAAAATACCAGTGGTTGATACGAACAAACTTCTGACTCCATTTGGCCGTGATATTATACGTAAAAGAATTCAATTTGTGGAACTTCTAATGGCTATTTTTCCAGCTAGCCATGTTTTAAGTATGTATAGAAATCTTCGCAAGAATCAACTGAAGAGGACTTTTGATGGATCGAATAGGAAGACCAGCGTAACATGGGCTGATCACACAGAGAGAATTAAAACGCCTTTACTGCTTGAGTTAAATAACTTATCTGATATTTCAGTTGGTATGCTAAATGAAGATCTTTTTATTTTAGCTAGAATAAAGGAAGGTCCTGATGGTGTTGATGTTACAGATTATATTAGTATGGTTTATTTTGACTTTCTGCTACACATATTGAAGAAGTTTGTACTATCATTGGAAAGCCAGATTTCATCCAAAGAAAATGAAAAGTATAGTTCTCAGTTAAAACATAATGGATTGGTGGGTAAAGTGGATAACACTGTTCTTAGTCAACTGACAATGTATTTGTTTGCAAGTGGATTTTCAGTCATGTCTGAATGGGAGAAAACGATAGAGAATGTATTGGAAGAGACAAATTATGGCACATATAGCTTTAGAGGTAATTTTTACAAGACTTGATTTTAATCGTCTGTTGTTGTGACAGGTATTTTGTTTGCTTTAATTTCCCAGCAATAACTCGTTTAGTCTTTTGAAAAAACAGCGTTTTTTCACCAAATCTGCTTTGGTGAAAAATCAATGTCCCGTGCGAACGACAGTAGGGTAGAAGTACGGAAAAACAAATTATTAAGAATTAAAACGTTAAAAATAATTAAACGGGAGATAAGAAGTTAAACACCGTATATTTTTATATAGGTTACAATATTTTAGAAAAAAGGGCTTAAAAAATAGCTACTTCTTTTTTTAGAAACAATCAGATTGATTTCTCGTGATCTCCCAAAATTATTTAAGAAAGTTGACAAAATTGTTGATTTTGGTATAAAATGAAAGGTAAATTGCTCATTTTCTAATGATTGATAAGAGTTACTCTTCAGATATCATCTCTTTGTAGAGTGTTCGAAAATTCTATTATTATGTCGAATGGAGTGTTATTTCGTTCAAGAATTTAGTCGAATGGAAGGCCATTTTTATAATCACTGTAATCGAATTAAGAGCACGTACTACATAACATAGGTTATTTGTGAATTGTGCCGAAACAATTATCACTGGGAGCTTGTGATTTTCCCAAAAATAGTGGCTAAAAAGAACGGAAAATCTGAATTGGTGGATATTTCAAAAGTGGCAATTAAGGAGAAAGATCAAAGCTGTCATGTGTGCGAAGAAAAATTTGATGATGCAGGCTCTTTATATACACACGTGTAACGTATGTATGAGGTTTTACCTGAAGTACGTGTAACTGCTAAATTTATTTAGGAGCACCAGAGGCAATTCTTATTCAATTTTCATCACTTCCTCTAAGCAAACAAAAAGGATTTGTTTACAGTTTACAATTGTTTTAGACAGCCAGTTACCGAATGTGACGAACTTTCTTCAGCCTTATACAAAATATTGGCAGGCTATCTCGATCGTCTCTTTGTTTTCAGTATTGAATGAAGAAACATACTTGATTTCAGCTTTCTAATTCTGGCGCCTTTGGTCAAGGCGAGTCCCAGCGAAATAGTTCTCGACCAAAATGAACATTATTTTAATAGCAATTGTTAAGTTTTTTAGTACTAATCGTTTATTTGAAAAGGGTCCCCCCCTTTTTTTTCCTTCACTTTTATATCACGTTGACAAAAAGGATTAAACCTCAGGGACTGAAAGTGTACCCAAGTAAAAAAACCCTGAAAATTGATTCCATACAGAAGTAACAAAGTAAAGCTGTTAAACAGTAACATCTTTTCTCACCTGAAAAAGGTTGCCGGGAAATGTCTAGCTGAAACCTACATTCTTCAAGAAGCTCCTTGTGCCAGATATGCTGCTAATTTGGAAACCATTCAAGATACATCCCTTGTTCATGTCCATCCAGGAGCCGAATATGATTTGACAGTACAGTTATAAGTCTTTCCTACATTACTTATGGTTATCAGCAAACAATTTTACAATACGTTTTTCCTGTTCGCAGAATACTTTTTATAAATATGCTGTTTATAAAAAACATCACACTTTTGATCACATGTAGGCATTTTGTATTTTCATTATGTTTCACTGGGTTGGCTCTTTCACTCCAAAACCTTCAGGCCTCATCCACATTTTTAGTATTATATTCCCGTTAATTTTTTCAGAATTCAATTCCATGAAAACTCGCTTGGTTCGATTATACATTTTTTAAAGAAGTTAAGTGCGAAGAAATTGTTGACATTTTTTTAAAGTACCCATTAAACTGTAGCCTAATGTAGGGTCTAGAATTATTAAGAAGCTTTACTTTCAATATTTCCCGGATGCTAGCACCTGTTAATTGATGTAAAAAGATTTAAAAGAATGTGTCATTGATGCCTTTTTCACAGCCTCTCAAAAAGTGAAATCGCCCTCTTAAAATGGTGTCTTTTACCATTTCCAGCAAGGACTATCTTAAGAAATACTATTTCACAGTAAGAAATAATGACATAATTGCTATAGTTCGGTAGAAAACTACACAGGGACCAAATTTCAGCTTTTTATCATCTTGCATTTTAGAGTTATTACACGCTGAAGTTAACCATATCGTTCTTGAAGCTCAAGACATGCAGTTTTGACCAGTTTTATCAAACGTTCAAAGCTCGATGACTTTTGAATCCTGTACGCTATGAAGGTGAAATTTTTAGGGTTCCATTTTCTCCTAGAAAAGTTTGTACAGTAGAAATTTGAACAAAATCTGATACCCAACCCATTGTAACTTCTCAAATTCCGTGATTTGATATGGAATGATCCAACTATAGATTTTGAAAGAGTTGTAGTAAGAAATTTTTATTAGTCAAGAAGAAATTAAGATCGCTGCACCTCCACGAGCCAACGAAGTCAGTTGCTGAAATAAATTACAGTATCACTGTAAATCATGGACTGGTCATGTCATTTTCTTGAGAAGAATTTATTTTACGGAATTTGAGGGTTGGCTTGTTGTTGTTCAAACGTTGTCGTTGAATAAGTGGCCCGTATTTGAAATCGGTTTCCCAGAAATTGTATCAATAAGTGTTGGTAAGTAATAATTGTTGGTATGTAAATGGATCTGATTACTGATTCATCTGGTTGTTGTTGTTTTTTTGCTTTCTGGTTATACTTTTTTTCCTGTGAGATATTTGTTCTGTTGCAGATCTTGAAAATTTCGTTAAAAATAGAGGTTCTGGAGAAGAAATCAATACACGAAAGGACGCTCTATTGAAAGATATTGTTTGGAGTGAGGATAAAGATGGACCAAGGGGTAATCCCATTTATTTGTTTCATATAAAGTTCTTGTTCTAAACCATTTTAGCAGCAACTGGGTTACAGCTTAGTAGCACACGCACACACACGCACACACACACACACACTCTCTCTCTCTCTCTCTCTCTCTCTCTCTCTCTCTCTCTCTCTCTCTCTCTCTCTCTCTCTCTTTCTCTCTCTGTCGGGTCCTCCTCTCACTTCTTCTTTTTCCATTTTAACACAGATCTTTTTATGAAGAATTTCTTTTCACAACAGCCTTTGATGTNCTCTCTCTCTCTCTCTCTCTCTCTCTCTCTCTCTCTCTCTCTCTCTCTCTCTCTCTTTCTCTCTCTGTCGGGTAGTCATCTCACTTCTTCTTTCTCCATGGTAAAACCGATGTTTGAGTGAAGACTATATTTTCACAAAAGCCTTGTAGGTGATCTTCTTAAATAATTGTAAAGACTCCGTCAACGAATCTTTCCGAGATAATTGGCCCTTGGTTTACAGTTGATAGTGCTTTGGCTTCAAATGCTTGCATGGATATTTTGGCAATCACGGATGTTGTAGGAGTTCCCATGGGTACACCGTTGATATTAGCGTAGATGGCATTGTTGAAGAGGAAGCATTTGTTGGTAAGAAATGCTGTTAGTAGATTCAGGATCTTTGTAGGGTTCACTACAGTTCTTGACGACAATGATTCTTCGTGTTCATAAAGGCCCTCAACAATTGACAAGGTGTCTGATGAAAATACTAGTATTTACTACTTGAAAATACTATTACTTTGTTAATATGTAGTTTGTATGAAAGTATAGTAACTATCTTTGCTTTTTGCTGAGAAACGTGCATTTCTTCAAAATAAGGTAAATACATTAGAAGTACACGATAACTAGGGAGATTGTCTTACCTCAAAGTGCTCAAAGTAGAATCCCGAATGTTCTACAATTAAAATATACCTTAAAAACGAAAGTTGACTCCACATTGTATTGGGCACCAAGAGGTACAAAATAAGTTGTTTTCCTGATGTCTTTTGTCATTTTCGTAAGCCATCCTTTTATTAAATTTCTTGAAACTTGTGTTGAGCTTTTTTTTAATTTTTTATGCAGAGGGATATAACTCGAAACCACTTGCGAATTCTAGATGGCCTTGGAGAGATGCCTTTCTTAGTATATTGCCAAAGGTTGCACTTTCCATTCCATTTCATTTAAGGGATGGTCTTGCGAGCTATACTTCCACTTTTAAAGATAAGGTGGCACCCAGAGAATTTATCCTAATTAAAGGTAAGAATTTATATGATGTGCTTTAAATACTAAAAATGTGATAAACAGTTGCCTCAGATTTCACAAAAGAAATCAATTTCATTACCTTTGTCTTTTTAATTACCTTGTGTCATGTTAGGCAGTTGAATGCTGCCAGAGAAGGAGAACCACACTCCAGTCTCTAATGTCATGATCTGTGTAGGGATGAGGTAGTTTTAGTGCCAGTAAAGAAAATATAAAAGAAAAAATATCCAACCGTGTATCTTCCGTTTCTTGTGGTAAGAGTGGTGGAATGCGGCAGTCATGTCAATATGGCCTATTTCAAGCAGACTGCAGAATAACGGACAACGAAGTAACGAAGATATAACAGGATATCGACACTATACTATGATATGTGTAATACGAGATATAATGAAGGAAAAACAGCTACTGTGAGTTTAGCATCAGGAAACCTATCTGAAAGATATTTGTTTACTGTAAAGTCTAAGATGAAGAACACTGCATGTTTACTGCTTTTTCTACTTCAATGTTCACCGGATTTTCTTCAGACGGTCATGTTTCAGTCTAAGCACATTTTTCAGGCAAAGACTAGGTATTGAAATGAACTCTCTTCCGAGTATTTGCATATTTCGCCCTGTTCCTTACACCTTTGTGATCGTAGAATCTAGATTTCAGATTGATACTGTTAGAAAAGCAAAGTTTGTCTTTTGAAATTTTGTGAAACAGTTAGTAAATATCTCCCTACTTTACCCAACCCCAACATTGGTGAATGTTCTTATCGTTACTATTTCTTTCTTTAGATGAATTGTATTTTGCTGGTATTGGATGCCCTAGAAGAATATGCAAGGTATTGTTTGGTATTATGGGTTTTTTCTTGACATTAAGATATTTGGCCTTAATGAAGTTTTTTCGTTGCAGTATTTTGATTTCCCCAGTTAATGCAACAGTGTTTATTAAAGACGCTTCTTTTGTTTTGTTTTTCTTTTTCAAACAATAGCACGTTGCAAAATGTAAAGGCAACTTTTGGATAATGACCTGAATATAATAGAAAAATGTGTGAAAGGTAGAGTAATGGCTTTGAATTATTAAAGGTTGTACTGGCTAAAAGCATTGTGATGGTAGGGAATGTCACGGAAAAGAAGCTTGACGAAAGAAGCCGTTGGTTTAAAGCTGAATGCAGCAGTGAGATAATCAAACTAACTATAAAGTTTAAATTTTAGTATAAAGTCTGAGGAAAAAAATAGTCTCAAGTATCAAATGTGCATGTTACTTTAATACTTATGTACGGCATACTAAAAGTCATTTCTTGAGACTAACAAATAACCCGTCTATTTGTAATATACGTATCAACCGACACGTTTTCTTTAAATTTCATCCCGTACATGAATTTTGGGTTATACGTATACTTAATTAGTTTATTTCATCGTGCTTTACAGTTGCTTTTTCTTGACATATACAACTACACCCACACTACCACACCCTTTGTGAACAAGCATTTACTTTATTTTGGACTTCAAAGACCATGAATTAGTACTATTTGTCATTAAAACAAGAATCTTGGTAGCTGTAAAGGTAGGGTGTTTGTAGTGATTGCAATTAGGTGCGTCCTAATGCTCCATAATATTTCTTGATCTTTCAAATTTTGTACTGGCTTTCTTTTATTCTTGTATTATATGAGACAACTTGCCTCTTACAGTGAAGTAACAGGTTCATTTGTTGTTTTCATCGTTCCTTTTTGAACAGGAAATGGCCTTTTTTACATCAACTGTTGAAGCCTTGATTCCTCTGGCAAGTCTAGATGGTGGAATAGTGTTTCAAGAAGTGCGTAGTATATTCCTTGAATCACTTGTTGCATGCATAAACCAGTATCATGCCCACATAAGTGAGGTGAGCGGTAGCCTTTTTCATGCCAGTTTTTACTCATAAAATTTGCGATTAGTATTTATGTGCTTTTTATTAAACTGCTTGTCTTATTTGGAGAGAAATGAAACCCTATGAAAGGTCATATTACGGATTACTTGCAATTTATGTGGAATATTGCCTTTAATTATACTCGAAAATTAATGATTAGTAAATTAATTGCAAAGCTTGATCTGTTACCATATCATTTCCAAAGGTATTTTTGCCGTTATAAAGGGTGCAATCTTTACCAATTAGAATATTCATTTTTACGTTTGACGGCTATATTTACACTTAGGGTATACCTGGTAATAATTTATACGCGAACAGCCACCGTTTGTAAATGCGGAGGTTCAAAGTATGTTCCCAGCATTAACTAATAAATTTTGCACCTTGGAAGGTTTTGGATATTATTATTATTAAGAATAATATGAAACTCAGTCCTAATTGAATAATTTATCCTTTCAAACTTGCAAGTAGGCCATAAAGCAGAAACAAAAACCATCAATAGAATTAAAGAGAAAAGGAGACTGAACTAGTTTTGCTATATTTTACGTGGGAAATCCAATGAATTCAAACAACAAGTACTGTTTGCAAAAGCAACTCATTGGAATAAATGTTATGGGGTTAAGCAGACTTTGTTAAAACGGACCACAGTTCTCCAAGGTTACCAGATGTATGGGGCAAGTGGTGAAGACTGAATGTTTTTCCTTCGTTATAAAGGTGTGTCTGGAAAGCAGGAGTTTAAGATAATTGAGATCATGATTTGAACGTATGCTTGACGATAAAAATTAATAATCTGGAGCAAGCGCTGATGTTTGGCGGAGATAGTCAATTTGTTGTAGTAAATTTTGTATGAATGAGCATTTCTCTATTACTTTCTGTTTACTCGTAGAGGTCTAGAGCACTGTTTTTTGTTTGTGTCTCAAAAACAATTGTATTCTTTGCACCATACAGATTTAGATGTTCCTTTTTAGCGGCACGTTCTTTTTATTATCATTATCGCTTGCCATTTGGTTAAAATCTGCTGCAAGATCACAGATCACATAAACCCACATTTTTCTTACGCAATTTTAGGTACTCAGTGGATTTCCAGAATCTACATCGCTACACGGGTTGTACTCTTCCCTGGGTTCTCTTAACTTTCTTTCCTCCCGCTTACCATATTCTGAGGAACAGACTGGGATTTACAANTTACTTTCTGTTTACTCGTAGAGGTCTAGAGCACTGTTTTTTGTTTGTGTCTCAAAAACAATTGTATTCTTTGCACCATACAGATTTGGATGTTCTTTTTTAGCGGCACGTTCTTTTCATTATCTTTATCGCTTGCCATTTGGTTAAAATCTGCTGCAAGATCACAGATCACATAAACCCACATTTTTCTTACGCAATTTTAGGTACTCAGTGGATTTCCAGAATCTACATCGCTACACGGGTTGTACTCTTCCCTGGGTTCTCTTAACTTTCTTTCCTCCCGCTTACCATATTATGAGGAACAGACTGGGATTTACAAAAGGTTAGATTTTGATGCTAGACTTCACTATGCCAGTTTTGAATAAAATGCAAATATTTCTTTGAAGAGAGCCTATGTTGTTTCGATGTTATTGTTGAGTCAACATAGGCATCGCTGTGTTACTGCTTTTTTATTGTGAGTTCTTTTCTACCTGTATTATTTAGTGTTTTTGCGATATACAATGTTGTGAGCAAGTCAATAAGACCTTATGATAGACGCGTGGCGAACTATTTGTTTTGGAGTGTTAGTAAAACGTTTTGGTGGAAAAAACAAAGCTGTAGAGGAATGGATGAAGAACAACAAACGAGCAAGTAACAATTAAAATCAAAGATAAGCACGGGAATTTGTGGGAAGAGCGTATAATATTTAATAATATTTCTTTATTGGAAACTAAAATTTGACGTCAGTGTTGAAATGTTGGTATTTTATTTAGATGCGTTACAGATCATGTACCAAAGGTGTCCTGAAGTCTTTAGCACTGCTAAATTTGTAGGAAGAGGATCAATGTATTTCACTTTAGTGATTCGAAGATATGGTGCAGTGACATAAAGTTTACCAGATGATATTATTAGATAGATACTAATATCATCTGGTAAATATAGATACTGGGTATGCGGCCACGAGGCCTTAGAGAATAAACAACCCTACCCGGTAATGCATAGTTTCAAGTCATCCTTGGGCAAGGTGTAGAACAGGTATCGCCCCTCGGGCCAGGGTAACGGTGAAGCACTGGGTCGCAGCGGAATTTAAGGGATGTTGGCGGAAGAGCCTAATAGAAGGCCAACGGTAACGCCCATCATATGGTAATAGGCAAGTACTTGTGTCAACCGAGGAAAGGTTACTACCTAATTGCACCCACTGCCTTGTGGGAAAGGTTTTAGACAAACTAGAGGCTAGAGTTCAAGCTCGAATAACTGGATATGGAAGGCAAGGGGAAACCACCACATTATTTATCCCTAGTATATGTCATGACAGCGCAAATCAGTGAAACATATATAAACAGCGTAAATGGGAGTTCTGTTAACGATACTTCCTCGCTCGGTACAGGATCTCATGTACGACAGGCGAACCTGGACCATCATCATGCTACTGTCGTGAAGATTGGAACATGGAATGTCAGGACAATGTACCAAAGTGGAAAGCTTGATAACGTTAAACTAGAAATGAATAGACTTGGTGTTAGTGTTATGGGAATCAGTGAATTAAGATGGAAAGGAGCTGGAATTTTAAACTCAAAAATTCTAAATCAGGAACAAACAACATGACATGGATGGCCCCCGAATCATGGAATCAGAAATACGGGCAGCAACAAAGAAGATGAAAAGAAACAAAGCTTGTGGGCCAAATGGCATCAACATAGAAATTATAGAGGCTCTCGAAGACTTTGGAATTACAAGAATAACTAACACAATATATGGAACTGGGGAACTACCAGAAGAGCTGCTTAACTCTGTATTTGTCGCTATACCCAAGAAGCCAGGAGTAATAGACTGTGAATTTCATCGTACGATAAGCTTGATGAGCCATGTGACTAAGCTCATCCTACGTCTTATCATGGCTAGGGCAAAAGGGAAAATTCAAGAAGAAGTAAGCGACGTACAGTACGGATTCGTGAAGGATTCTGGGACAAAAAACGCCATATTTGTTTTGAGAATGCTCTGTGAAGGAAGTATCGAAAGAAAAATTATACCTTTGTTTCNTCATAACCCGCTGAAAGTAGGCTACCATGGTTTGTCACATGTCTCTGTCTCTCATCATTCTGATCAATTGAGCAGCTGATAATCGCCCATCTGCTGTCTTTACCAGTCCATCCATGTATTTAACTCTTGGTCTTCATCTTCCTTGCCGTCCATCAATCTTCCCATTGAGGGATAGCTCTTCCAGGTCTCAATCCCCAAGAACATGTTCTACAAAGCACAGCTGTCTGACTCTCACGACTGAGAGTAAGGCTTTTTTTTTTTACTCCAACCTGGACCAATATTTCCTTATTTGTTCTTCTGGCTCTCCAAACTGGAATAAACTTACAACATTCTCCTCCAACATCACATCTGTGTACAAAGACAAACGGCGTTGGCTTGGCCATGGTGACGGGAAGGGCGACGTAAACTCACCGTGTATTCCACGTCAATCACCGAGTGATGCCTTTGTGAAAGGGTGAAATTGTTCTACGTAGTAGCAAAAATAATGGCAAAGCAGTACAGCTTGCTTAGACACACACACACAAAAGCCCGAGTAAAACTATATGTAACAACGAAACCTTGCTTTTGATTTTTGACTTTATTTCTTGTGAAATTCAACGCCATTAAAGTGCTTGGTTATAGTAGCAAAGCAATAAGTGAGAGATATTAGAAATTGTCTAGATTATAGTAATATGATTAACCAACATACAGCATTAAGCAATATTTAAAAACTGATTTTCTAATCGTAGCCTTATTAATAATCATCTTAATAAGGAGCAATGGCATGTAAATTTTTTGGAAAACAATGTTAGTATCTCTATTCTTTATAAAATATCCAGCTTGACCAGAAGATGACAAAAGAAGTAACATTTAAAATCGTGACATCATGGTGACCATTTTTGATCATGACTTTTGCATGAATCCATTGAACTCCTTTTGAGGTAATAAAATTGCAGGTCTCACATTTATAGCTTGTGGTGTCGTGCAACACCTTACCATTCATCATAATGGACATCAAATAACAGTAACAGGGATTTAAACTGAATAAAAAAGGGAAATAATTCAAATTAATGCAAGTTATAAAAAGGATAACGAACTAAATAACCAACAGATACAAGTTTCATTTTAAACATGACTACAATACAAAGAATCATTATAGGCTATTCCGGCAGTTCTTGTTTACCGACTAGTCTAAATAACTCCTTACCAATGAGAGCAGCAAAATCGAGTCGGGCCACAAAATATGCTTCATTTTGTTTTGTGCGTCCGTGTATGTGTTGCGTGTGTGAGCGTTTACGAATAAAAAAGAGGAGGGGGAGAGAGGAGGGAAGAGAGAGAGAGAGAGAGAGAGAGAGAGAGAGAGAGAGAGAGAGAGGTAGAGAGAGAGAGAGAAAGAGGGAGGGAGGGAGGGAGAGAGATTAGTAGATAATAACCCGTGTAAGAGAGAATTAGCCCCGGTACCTAAGAAACCCTAACCTTAAGCTGTATGGTGATTGCGTCTCTCTATTTCCATCCAAGAAATATTTTATGTAGCCCAGTTCTGTCATAAATTTATTTTGATTGACAGGGATTAGTAAATCCCAGCAATTGTATTCTAATGCACTGTGCACAACAGTAGGTAAATAGAAGTAGTCCACTGCGTGTTGGATGATTTCTCGATTGTGGCTACATATCGGAAATGGTAAAACAATGATCATACCCCTGAACGGGACGAACCTGATTTCACTGTTGATAAATCAATAAGTTGTTTTTTTAGCCTTACAAGGATTTAAGCAAGAGATAAAAGTGTTTCAATCAAAACGCTTTTATTAGATACCTGCGTGATATTTTCAATACTGAACTGATATTTTTTGTTCATGTTGAAATCAGATCAGTTTCAAATACTTCTAATACTTCTGAAAGGCAGTTTATTTCCAACTTGATTGTAAAAATTGAAATTTTAAGCAAAATGCAAATGTGTTTTTGCAGTTTCGAGCGGTTGTAAATTAATCAGAAGCAATGTGTTTTCTAAGATTTACTGCTGCTTTATATGCAGCCATATCTTGGACATTGCTTGTTTTAAAGTAGTAATGTACCATTTCAGTGTCCTTTTGAGAGGTGGAAAGGAGGAGGGTACACTTGCATCCAGAAAGGAAAAGAACTTGGCAAAATCATTCACCAAAACCACTTGAATTATCATGATAATTGTTGTCGCTGGTAGACTTGCTAAAAAACGAATAATTGTGTTTTATCATAAATTTCCTTGAGTGAAAATAATGTGTTTAGTTTCCTGCAGTATTATTTGTCATCTTTACTCGCGTTATATGTTATTATACAGATCATACATGATCTGGGCCTTTTTACCGGAGCTTGAAGAAAACAATTATGACGTCGGAATGCAGTAGTATCAGAAATTTTCTCATATTGAATTGCCTTAAACAAGTGCCCTGAACCCCATTTCTTGAGATAAAAGGGCAAGTGTATTTCATCGCATACGCCATTAAGCCACCGGATATGATGACAAACAGGTGCGAAAACGAATTTTACGAGTTCACATACAAGTTATTGCCAAGCATTTTCTTTTTTCTGGAGTGCTATTACTTTGTTTATTCCAGACTAAGAATAACATTATCCAAACACTGCAGACAAAAGTCAACAAGTAAAAAAGTGCACCTTTTAACAACAATTGTATGCTATCAAAGAATAGGTATACAAATGAGCCAGTGAACCACATTTTTTTACCATTGTGCAGAAGTTGAGTAAACTCCTTGAGACCTTATTTTCCTATAATAACCTGGAAAAGGTGTTTGGCGATATATGACCAAACTTAATCGTTGTCGCAAAATGAAAGAATATTAAGTATGGTTTGTTGATTAAACATGAACAGAAGTATGTAATGATGATCGGGATCTTTTTAGTACAAGGCATTGCTTGGTCTATACCGTAAAAAATTGCCTTCTCTTGAAAATTTCAAGAATGGAGGCTAGTGGAGCCATACCAAAACTTAGCAAAGTGGTCAGGAAAAAGCCATTACTTTTCTATATGAGGTATATCTTGATGCAATTTCAAGACACCATTCGTAGGTTACCTGATCTTGGTTAAAAGTGAAAACGCTAGATTGCAGTACAAATAAATAGTAAGTATTCTCACCTTGATTTTTTATTTTTATTACATAGATAAATGACTGTTCAAAATAGAGTAAAATGTCTGAATAACCTCTGCGCTAGTTACATTTATGAATATTTTTTTTTGTCAAACAGAAAGCCCTTGAAAAGTTTGATCAAGCTGCTCGATGATCTTGGGGAAAATATTAAAAAGATAATTACTGCATACCACTTTAATATTTTGATGTCGTCAATCCTGCATGATGTTTACAGCCACAACTGGGAAGACCCAAAACCTTTTTTTGAAGTAAGTAGGATTATTTTGTTAACATTATTAATTTTTATTCTCACGAGTAATGCTTATGAGTATTTCTCAGACTTGGTAGCGTAATGTCTAGCGGCAAGTCTGTTAGCAAGCGATTGATCGGACAGAAAGGACCCAATTCATATGTACAATACCTCCCGTACCAGAAAAAGCAGCCTTCGTGTATCCTGTTTGTAGAGGACTCCCTCAAGCCTATTCCGTACTAAACCCCTTAGATTAAAGACCACTGCAGCCCTTGAAGTACAGCAAGTAGCTTGTTTCTGCTTTTAAAATGGTGTGACATGGAGTACAACCTACATTTTTTAAATCTGTGATTGGGAAAAGTGGCAGATGTCATCAAAAGTAGGAGCATTCGGAAAAAAATCAAACAAATTGCAGCCCATAGAAAGTTAATTGCTTTAAATATTTGGTGCTGCTCAAGATGAACTTCGATTTTTGAAATGTTACAGAAGGTCATATAAATTAACAGGAGATCAGAATACTTTTCAACAATTTGCGGGATTTCGAAATTTTGTTTTTACTCTGGGCGGAACAATGTTTCTGTAATTTTGATGTTTGGTTAATGGTTACAGTTATTTATTAAGTTTAAGTACGTGTATTAGAAAATTGAATTAAATAGTTGGCTTGTATCAATCATGCGTTTAGCGGACTCTTTGCAGAACTTATATATTTAAGTAATGTAAAAGAAACGACAACTATCACACAAAGATATTACAAGCATAGCTTGATTGTTAGTTATTCTGCAACCATCAGAAACTTTAGTACATAATGGACTGACCCTAAGACCATCAACCATCTCAATGAGAACAATTTTTTGCCTGGTATTTACTTTAACTGGTGAAAACACGAAGCAAGAATGCCAGCAGAATAAACTAGAAAGAGCGAAAAATTTCCCGGCTTTTATTTGCTGGAATCTATGAATCCTAACATGTTTTAGTAATAGAATGTAGACACTGACACCTATTCGTTAAAAATTTTCCTGACTAAACCTGGATATTATAGACGAAGCCAGCAGTAAGATTATTGAGCAGATATTGTTTTACTTTAATGTATTTTTTAGCATTGAGGACTATGTTCACTTCTGTAAAGTACATTAAGTACATCTTTATTTATTTAACTCCTTATTTGTTTACTTAGTTGTTAATTATTTATTTATTTTTGGCTTTTATGTCCTTTCCTCTAGTTTTTGGGCTCAAACGATGCCCCTTTTTTTATTAAAGACAATTTTATTTAAAACAATTATTGTAATGATAAATTTATTATAAAGTACTCTTCCTTAAGTCAGTCAAAGGATTTCATGAACATTTTTGTTCCCATGGAGAATCGAAGTTGGAACCTTTTCGGTACAATTTAGCTGTGCCAATGACAGAGGTACAACTACTTACGAGTTTTATTAAATTAGAAGACAGCATCTGATTTGTTCATAGCATGATTATTGAGCTGTATAGTTTGAGATGAGCTCTTTTAATATGCAACATTTCGTGGAAAGAACACTCATTATTAAATTTTTTATTAAACAGTTATTAGTGCGCGTTGTTGAAATGTCCTATGCTACTTTCCATGCCAGATTACGCAACGTATTACGAAGACAGGCTCATGTCTCGGTACAGATAAACTAAAATCCCTTTGCGCGATTGATCATCTTTCTGGCAAACCATGGATGCATGACTGCACTTGCGTTTGCTGTCGATTTCCAGCTACTAAAAGTCCTGATTTTGTAAATCCGATATTGGTGCGGACGACATACGTATTATGGTTGTTTACAGCCATAAACGTTTTTACTTAAAACTGAAGGTCAAGCAACACCTGCATATGCAAGCAAGTGTAAAAATAGTATACCCTTCCAACTGAGCGTGTTGCAATCGCAAAATTCGATGGGTTTTTGTTGACCTCAGGGTAAGGCTTTTTTTAAACAATGGTGGGAATAATGATGGGAAATAATATTGCAATCCATTGTTCTTTCTTTTGCCAACAGGGTGAGAGAATTTCCTTCTCCTTGCAGATGTGGAATTTTCATATGATTTCAATATGGAATGACCTTTTGGAATTTATTAGCCCAGAAGTGGCAACAGATATCATGGTTGACATCCTCACAGAAAGTCTTCTTTTCTTACTCTCAAGATATTCACATGCTCGCCCATCGTTTCGTCGGTATAGCCAATACAGGTAAGGATAATTTTAATATTTGATTAAGAGAACGTGAGTTTATGTTCTGATTGAGAAGAGTGGTTTATGTAAATTGATGTACGTCTGTCGCAAGAGAGGAGTGCCAAGAACATCCTTAAAGAGGTGGTATCTGGTGTTTAGTTGAATTAAGGTGACTCGAAAGTGGAAATTGGTAAGGAAATGACTCCCACACCTTAGATACTGGTGAGTTGTTGTTGCGGGTGAGGTTGCATGATGCTTTTTATTTCCACTTCAGACGCCTTTGGCTCCGCATTAGCTGTACGCTTGTCTTATGTAACGTCACCTCCCATGTTGACAAAGCCGAGGAAGAAGATATGACCTGGTGCTTTTGCATCCTTATGGAGCAGTGTTTCTCTTTGGCCTTTACTTCTTTCTTGCTTGGAGACTTGCTCTTCACACTTCCTAATGACATAGCCTGCCGCTATGTCTTGATGATAAATTAGCATGCTGTGGATGAAGTGCTTTTCTTTTTAGCTGAGGACTTTAGTGGACTTTAGATCTAATCTTGGTACCTAATTTTCTGGACCTGGGATGAGCGTGTTGGATCAGAGTGGTTCAGGTTTAATGCATTTCTCTAGTACAGCTCAGAATTCAAAGTGGTATTTGGTACTCAAACGACATATTAAACTTTTGGCTTCTTTTCCAGACAAATTACCCTTGTTTCTCACAATTCCAATCTCAAGAAGGTGGCACTAACATTGTTAATCTTCCCAACCTCATGTAAGGTTTCCGAGGCAACTTTAAAGGATGATATCATTGTATATGGTTTGCGTGTGGAAGATTGGATGATTTGATTGTGATATGCATTTTTTTGGTGTAAGGTATTTAGCATAGCACATTAAAACTATGAAAAAGTCACAAGCACATTTTTTAATAGTAACATAAATAATTATAGTATAACAATTATATATAAGCCCAAAACATTCAAGTAAAAAAAGTTAAATTTTATTGGGAAGTGTTTCGATGAGCTTACCTCGTTGGTAGAACCTCAGTTTGTTGCATCTTGTATGACTCGTTTCTGAATGCCTTCTTCCTTATGCAGTTGTTGCTCCTCGTAATAAATCTTTTTATGGTTGTAGCATTTCCCGCAGACAGCAAGATTGTAGAACAGTTTAAGTTCTTAGTGATTTTCTACATCATATGATTTGAATGTTTTTGAGATCCCAGATTAACACCTTTCTTTTGCTTAGTTGCCTTAACCCCCCCTCCCCCCACACCACCACCACCTTTTTTTCTCTGTTATTTTCTCATAGTTCCATACACTTAGCGGCATTATGTCTTGAATGATTCCTAACCATTAAATAAATTATTGAAACCAACCAAAGCCACCCAATGTGTGTTTTCCTTCCTCGATTTAAAAAGTAAAAAGTTTCTTGAGTGGATAGAACATTAGGTGTAAATTTGAAGAGAATGTTACTTATTGTTTTTTTTATTTGATATGGATTAACAATATTGCCTCACCTAACTACAGCAATGATAACCTTCATATTACGATGCAAATCGAATAAATTTGTTGTTCAGTCAGTTGTAGTTTGCAGTCAGGTCTTCAATTGTAATTTCCGTAGAAAATATGAACTCTGTCGCTTTCGTTAATCCTGCAGTTTTTCTCGATCCTTGAAATTTTACTAAAGAATATCGTCAGTAAATTATCAGGTTTTGTTAAATTATGCCACTGTGAACCATCATTTTGCAAAGTGGTTGAGTTTCTTTACTGTCCTTTGCTGGTCACATAAAATGTACACCACTTTTATAATTATAATGTTTGAAAATCCTTTATAAATGTTTGTTAAAATTCAACAAGTGTACATGCTACTACCCTTTTAAAAGTTTTTTTCCGCAAAAGGAGGGAGAGTGAAAAGCACTTTTCCCCAGCACCCTAAAACACAATTCCTGGGCAAGCTTTATTAGTTTTTACTGCATCAAAGACGAGTGTTTGACCGTGGGGGATATTGTTTGGATTCTTTTGGGAAGTGTGTGTTTTCAGGTGTTACAGTCACTTAGCTTTTATGGATCTACGTACCTTTTTATCCTAGGGCAGACGTCATTTTTCTCACGACAGTTTTTACATCTTTTATATGGAAGTTGTCGACGTCCAATCAGGATTTTTTCTTTCCCAAATGGCATCACACTCATAATTTGTCCCAATGGCATACTTTATGTTCTCTCATGCTTGCATACATGGTATGATAGGTTAGAAATTTTGTATAGCCTGTAGTTGATATATTCTTGCCTTAAAGTCCTCATGGTTGCTGCCGATCACATTGTTTTTTTATTTGCTGTGTTTGTTACGATATGGTCTGGGCTAGTTGAAAGAGCATAGGAGTATGCATTTACTCTGAAAATTTCCAAATATACATTTTATTTGAACTAAAGGGAAAAGTGCAAAAAATATTGCCTTTTTATTTATATTGCCTATTTATTTATATTGCACTGTATTACATCCAGCATCGTTGAAATCTGCAGGGAACAGAGAATATTTTGCTTTTTCTTGGTAGTTAACAATTAGAAATTAGTACCGTACATATCTTTTTGGTTGTTTAAAGTTTGTTATAGATGGGACTGAAATTAGAGAGGGTTACACATGAAACGCGCAAAATTTATATAAGGCAATTCCATTTAAACCACTCCTGTTCTGAAAGTCCTGAAAAGAGAAATATAAGATTTTTGTTGTGACTTGCAAATCTGCCGCAAATGTCTGCCTTCTCAAGTTTTTTTTGTTTTTGTTTTTATGATCATTAACACCCTGCATTTTTAGAGTACCTGAAGTGTCAGTGAAAAATAAAATAAATATTTGGTGATCAGCGACTGTAAAGAAAGAAGCTGTATTTTTTTACCAATACATATGGTGATATTTTGAACTACGCGTAAGCAAGGTACTAAATGAAGAGTACACAGTATCACAAGTTTCAGGTATTAACTTACAATTACCGTTTTTAGCCTTACCTATTTTTGTTTTTGTGGATGTCCCACTTCCATTTAGCTTTTAGCAAGGAGTTGCTTTGTAATTTGATAAAGAATTAAAAAAAATTTTTCTGTAGGTTGTCATAACTGGACCCTTGTCACAAGTCACAGAAAGGTTTCTTGATGTCGGACATAAACCGTTGGAGCAAGAAACGCCTGCTAGTAGAATGTGGCTGGTTCAGTGTTTACCAAACCTTTTCAGCAGGAGTTGTACCAAGTTAGTAGTTTCAGCGTCGTCCTTAACCTTAATTGTTTTAATGTTTTTTAAGATTTAAAATGGGTTCGACCTATACACCCAAAGCACATAAACCAGTTTTTTCAATAGAAGTTTAAAAAATGTGTTACATGTTTTGTGCAAACTAAAAAAAGCCTTTCGCTTCAGTAAGTATTCAACAATTTTCGTGCTGTGTTTTTTTCCTTGATAAGGGCTTAGCAATACTACTTCAAGGATCGAAAGGTGCTCGATGACGTAATTTTCGCACACAATCCCACACTTCAGATGACGTAGTTTTGATTTCGCACTTTAAAATTTTATCAGCGACGAGTTTCAGTTTGTTTTCTTTTTGAAAAGGCGGAATACAGTGCTGTTTTAAAGGTTTTAATCCTTGCGTAGAAAGCGCTGCATTATGTTAGTGTGGTCACCTTGAGCCATATCACTTAAAACATCGAGATGTTTGGCATCAGCTTGTGCTTATGGTAACTGTAATAGTAATGTGAAAAAAATATATATATTTATTTTTTTTTTCTACCGTCGACCTCCATCGATTGATCCGTCTTCCAATTTCGGTAAGTATGATCCATACCTTAAACAGTGAAACACTGACTTATGTAAAGGATGGTATCCAGTGCAGTAAATATTCGTTGCCTCATCAAAATTTCGTCCTACTTAAGTGTAAAAGATTTAGGAGATGAGATTACCTTGTTGTAACTACTACTATTTCTCAAAGTTCAACCTTAAAATGTAAAATTTAGAAGCAGTATTCTTTGTTGTCTGTGGTCGTGGGTGAGAGATTAAAATTTATTGTTCTCCTGTTCAAATTATTTTTATTGTTTAAACTGTCTGTAGATTGTATTAGTTTTTGAATCGAAAAGACGTTTGATACCTATGAGATTAATGTACAGCCGGGTTCACCAAGCTTTTTGCTTGTGTTTTACTTGTTTGGGTTTCCAACTTACTGGCGACAAATGTTTTGCATGACAAGAAAAAGATGGTAAAAAAATGTGTTGTATGTATTTCCAGTCTACTTTTAAAATTTTATTTGATTTTGTTTTAGTATGTTTTACTATGTTTGGCTGCGTCAATTTGAATTTTCATAATTTATATCGGTGCTTAAAGTATATTTTTAAAACTTCCGCTGCAGGTTTCAAGATTTAGAAGATAAGCAAGCGATATTTATTGTCTATAAGCTTCTTGTTTCTCGCCCAACACCACAATGGCACCTTCTTATTCAGGTACGCACACATAAAATTTATTTTTTTGTGTGTACAAATGAATTCTTTTTGATGCACTGTGCTATTGTTGTCTGAAAAGCTACTAATGGTTACCTCATAGAATATACTCGTGCTGTACCATAACCAAAGGCCTTTTAGAAAGTGTTTCACGCTTTCGATACATTTTTACACATGTGTAATACCTTTTTATGCATTTAAAAACAATTGTGATACATTATCTTACATTTGAAATAATTTTAATACATTTTGAACATTTTTGATACTTTTCTATACATTTGTTATATTTTGGTAGTCAAAATCTTAACCAGTTGTGTTTACTACAAAGAAATTATTATACTTTGATTATTGTAAGTGTATTCAAACTACACATGTTTAGTTTGGAAAGGTTTTACATTTTTTGGTTCTCTTGGTAAGGGTAACCTGTTCGCTGTAGTGATTATTATTGTTTCTTGTTTTTATGCAAGTGATCAATGTTTGGTTTCCACAGCGGAAGCCATTTTTCTATTTTTCCTCCTCAAAAGCGCTTTTTGATATACAAAAAGAAAATGTACACAATACCGTCGCTATAGAAATTTTCGAATATTGCAAAAATTTTTATTGTCCTGCTGGCTCAGTTTCCCACCAAAATCTATGTTCTATCCTGTACCAGGTGCTGAGTGTTCATTCAGTCGATAAAATTGGAGAAGAGCACTTTTTTTGAAGCTATCATCATGAAATTTGGCGTAGTGGTAAATTATGCTAATGCACAGATTTCATTTATAATTTTGGTTATGTACATCTTCTAGTTAATTAGCAATTAAGTAATCAGTGTGCACATATCTTAATGGTGGTAAAAGTGATGGTGAAAGGGAATCATTCTACTTCCAAATTCTGCGTCTTTTTGTCCGAAATGGCAATAACTTTTTGAGTTAATTAATTTGGTAGGTTTTATAACACTCCTAGGAAATTTTTACCCCCCTCATCCGGAAAATCGACAAAAATCCCCCTCGAATTTTTGTCCAGAAACTTTTTTTTTAAATTTTTTAAAAAGTTTAATGAAAACGTTAAAAAGTGATGATAACCCGGCCAATTTTGTTTTACTTAACTTAAAATTTTCCAAAAAATTACCAAATAGAGCTAAAACTGGGAAAAAAGTAAGCTGAAAGTAGTCACATTGAAAGAGGGAGGATGTGGGTGGTTAAATGTAACCTTGAGTAGCAAGAAATAGAAACTGTTGAAAAATGTTTGAAAAGTTGGTGGATGAGGGTGGTTTAGAATAATATGAGCATATAATGAAAAGAGCAAAATACAGATACACATGGTCATGTGACATTAAAGGGCAAACAGCAAAAATTGTAATATGCAAAGATATGGAGAAGTGGGTGGATTAGTGTGGTAAAGAAAAAAAACAATTAAACAAGCAACGAAGAGAGAAGAGTGCAGATGCACATGAACAAGGAGAAGCCAGAAAATAGCCACATTTAAGAGGGGGGACGTGGGTGGTTAAATGTGACTCAAAGAGAGCTGGAGAGGGTTAGGGACTGAGCCGGCAGAACACTACCCTCATGCTAACATTGAGTCCATACATGAAGAATGCCAAAACGTATGTTAGTAGGAGGGTCGTGTATTCCTAGTCTATCGAGGCAATGCACTGACTCAGAACGTACACTGTATGTTTCCCACTTATTGGAACCACCTCCTACACCCTCACCTACTTCCTCCTTTACGAAAACTGTTTCGTGTCATTTGCAACACGCAAGGATCTTCATACTTAACCTTTCAATAACATACTGCACAAGTAATAATTTTTTGGATTATCACCACAAGGTACTTTCATTGGAAATACTAATTGATGAAGCTCATCACCCTATCTTTGATCTTTGGAGTATTCCGCAGAATGTNTGGGTGGATTAGTGTGGTAAAGAAAAAAAACAATTAAACAAGCAACGAAGAGAGAAGAGTGCAGATGCACATGAACAAGGAGAAGCCAGAAAATAGCCACATTTAAGAGGGGGGACGTGGGTGGTTAAATGTGACTCAAAGAGAGCTGGAGAGGGTTAGGGACTGAGCCGGCAGAACACTACCCTCATGCTAACATTGAGTCCATACATGAAGAATGCCAAAACGTATGTTAGTAGGAGGGTCGTGTATTCCTAGTCTATCGAGGCAATGCACTGACTCAGAACGTACACTGTATGTTTCCCACTTATTGGAACCACCTCCTACACCCTCACCTACTTCCTCCTTTACGAAAACTGTTTCGTGTCATTTGCAACACGCAAGGATCTTCATACTTAACCTTTCAATAACATACTGCACAAGTAATAATTTTTTGGATTATCACCACAAGGTACTTTCATTGGAAATACTAATTGATGAAGCTCATCACCCTATCTTTGATCTTTGGAGTATTCCGCAGAATGTAACATGTACTCGAAGTTCGTGTCATCTTCGTTTTCATTACATTCAGCTTCTTTAGAAAAAACGTGAAAAGTTTGCTAATAAAAGGCTCTGCTTTTACTTTAGCAATATTGCAGGTACAAGAATATCATATGTAATTATTATTTAGATTTAAAAAGCTGGGTTTTCTTTACTTCCTCCGAAGAAAGGCTATATTTAAAGTATAACATCCCTGATTAATAAAAATGGTTGGAGTGACGGTATTTATTTTTGTGCTTTTTTCAAAGATTCTTTTTTTATACTGTTTTCCTTGTAGACCATAATGATGCGGCATGCCTTTTTACCGATACTTCTTGCAATGCATGTAGGTAAGTGCTGAGCTACATTCGAACCAGTGCCTATGGTTTTCATAACCACGTTCTTTGGCACCTAAGCCATCGGTGTTGTGTTCTTACCCAGGTTGTTCTTGTGAATTTGAAATTACAGCGAATAGAAAAATATGTTTGCACCGTTCAAACCACTGCCCATGCCTTTCTTGTGACAGTTATTTCAGTTTGTAAAGGGATCGAACCTTTAACGATTTGGCATTGTTTTAATGATTTTGGGCTCATTAAAAGTACCTAGATTTGTGCAAACACAGACATCATATTTGATAACTGAAATACCTTGTCAACGAAGAAAGAAGTTTATTTTGTATGTATTCATAACTTAATTAGCAGACGAATCTAATTTCCCAGAAAACTGAGTTTACACAAAATGATGGTAACACAAATTTTTAAATTGGAAAACGGAAATTCTAATGTTTTTTATTTTCTTCAAAGACGTCTGGTAGTTTTAATTGGGAAAAGTGATCATTTGATGTTAGTTGTCCAGTTCTGGCCTATTTTATTCACTGTATATTACAACCTGGGATCGGATTTTGTACCATCAAGTATCGAAAGATAAAGATAGCCTACTCGAGGAAGACTAAGACTGTTTAAACATTAGTAACCTCAGCAAATGGATGAATATGAGTAAAACCAAGCTATTCAAACAAAAAGAGATAGGATGATTTAGAAAAGCAAAATATTTAGACAAGCTTTTTCCCCTTTTTTACTATTTATTAGAATTATATTTTTCATATTTTTCCTGTTTTTTTGTGCTCTTTGTGCCACTACTTTGCCATTTTTAAAATAATCGTGTTCCAAACGCATGAAAAAGAGCTCAGCTCAGTTGGTATATGTTGATGCATGTACTGTAGATTTGAATCCAACCCCTTGTTAATCTGAACTGGAGATAAAAATTTTAAAAGAGTTATTGTCTCATATAGAAAGAGTAATATTTTTTCCACTTTAAAGGTGATTAATTTTCGTTATTTACCAACTAGTCGTTTCAAACCATTCTCACTTTAAGACAAAATTTATTTATTTTTTCAATAATTAATGATTTTATTTAAGACTGCAGCCTAATAGTAGATTATAGATAGCGATGCCTCCCAGTTCACTGACACCCAAAGCAATTTCAAAATCAATAGAGAACAACAACATAGAGAATCAAAACAATACAGATGGTACAACTAGAGCAAAATGCAAGTAAGCCTAGCGTTTAGTGAATCAGAGTTAGAATTTCTCACTGGTTGAGGTAATGACGTTCCCTTTCTACTGCAACGTCTGAGGCCAAGCAGTAAGGCGTTGCCCCATCAAATATTAAAGGCATGTCTCAAGCAAACACGACGGCAATATCCCACTTGATCAATGGAAGATACTGCTCCGGCTATATTAATACCATGCATATGTATCAAATTTTTGGGGTAAAGCTGATGTACAAATTGAGTATTTCTTCTCCCGATTACTATGGAAGGTTATTGTAGTAGAGAATCATCGTGACAAATGTATGAAAATAGATTATTTTTAGATGAAAATAAAGCTTAATATTTGTATGATATAATGAAACACACCACTGTTGATGACAACCTGCATCTTGCTGGTATTTTTAATTATGCTAAATAGAATCATCGAAAGTTGTTTTCCAGTTTACATAATGAGTATATATAAAGTTGTGTTGTAAAATGCGAAGGAAATATACAAAACCTGGAATGGAATGGTTTAGTGCAATTGTTTCTTCTCCACCCAGTCGTTATGAGTAGGTGAATTTCATGCAACGATTATTGTGTGATGGATAATCAGTTTACCGTGTGGGAGGTTTCTGGTTTGAACGCGTCTTATGGAATTCATTGCATGAACACTGACGTTACTTGGTTTATATATGTGTGTGTGTGTGTGTTCTTGTATTCTTTGTTATACATACAGTATTTTTGGAATTTCAGATAAACTAGTTGAAGTTGAACGGACATGGGAAATGGAAGAAGAAGATTTCTGCTTGAGTAGACATTTCGCCTTTAAGAAATTAGAAAAGTTGACTCCATTGCAAAACCAACAGTTTTTACGCAAGGTATATATGTTGTTGAACACCTCTGCTACGTCAACGGCTGTATCGCACTTTCTAATGAGCCTTGCAAACAGGTATGCTTTTGCCGTCCTGTACTCAAGTAAATATCATTTGAGTAATTAAATAGGATATGTTTTGGGGTGCGGTTTACCTTTTAACCAAAAGTGTTCTTACTTAAATGAAACTGTTTGTGATTTAACTAAAATTGTTTTCTATTTAAGTGAAATTGTTTCCAGTTTACTGGAATTTATTCCTATTTACTGAAATTTATTCCTATTTACTGAAATTTATTCCTATTTACTGAAATTTATTCCTATTTACTGAAATTTATTCCTTTTTACTGAAATTTATTCCTCTTTACTGAAATTTATTCCTATTTACTGAAATTTATTCCTATTTACTGGAATTTATTCCTATTTACTGGAATTTATTTCTGTTGAAGTGAAATAGTTTACGGTGAATTTGCGGTGTGGTGCAGAGCCCCAGAAACCAGTTTTGCATTCAGTTTTGCGCACACTTGTGCAGTTGTAGACTACGATGGACTCTTTTTTTTACAAATTTGATGAAGTATTTTAGAAACTGTTTTCAATGTAATGGCAATTTTTTAACGAAAGAACTGAGCATTTTTAATGTTTAATTTCAACACTTGCATGTAGTTTAAAAAATATGGAGAAGTGGGTGGATTAGGGTTGTAAAGAAAAAAAAGAATTGTTTATTTTTTCTCTAATTTATGTATCTTGTTTTTGCAATTGACGTATGTACCTTGCAAGCCGTTAGATTGCACTTTACTTATTTTTTCTGATGTGTATAATCAGCATGTCTGCTTTGACTTAATTTTAAACTTTAGTTGACATGGAATATTTTCGCATTTTTTATCCATTCCAGAGAAAATAATTGGAAATTATTTGAATCTTCAACGGAGCCTGGACTTGTACACGAAGATCAGGTAAGTGTAGAGATTTTTATAGCTGCTTTTGAAACAGCAATCTGTAGCAAGTGATTGTTGTCTCATTCTAAGAATAGAATACTAAGTTATGGCTTAGTATTCTAGTCTTAAAACCATTGCGACATAGAAGCTGCTGGTAATAAAAAGCTTTACTGCAGTGTTTCTCATAAGTAGGAGTTTTATTTAAACTAAGTTTCTGGTATCTGTATTAGCTATTTACAACCAAATAATGTAAAGAAATCTATCCATAATATGCAAGTGGAATCACTCTAATACATGGTTTAGGACTACAAAGTGCATGAAATCGCCTGAGCACGTGTCACACTCCTTCAGAATGCTCTTAGAGGAAATGGAGAAATGGAAGCATCGATTGGGATTTTGCATGACATGTGGGAAACATTTCTGTCACAAGTTATCGCTTTGGTGAATATCGAATACTGTTGTCTTACAGATAGCCTGAGTAACAGCTGTTTTCCCCTGATATGATCTTCTTAAAGTCGTGATCAAGAAGATCAAAATATTTTGTTTTAATGATAACTTTGAAATTATTACTATTGTTTTATACTTACCACATTGACACACTATATATTTTTAGGAACCGATCTGGTTACAGCTACTGAAGGAAACCGTTATGCCAACGTTGTTAAGGTATTCTTTGCTCTTTAAAATTTTGTCATATGCAGTTAATGATTAGCAATTGGGCTAGTTGGCAAGCTACTTTTTTTTGAGGTTCTTGTTATTGAACAGCTCATTTTTATTGGCATTTTTTTGCATTTCACTTGAATTCATTTATTGTTTTATTTTGAGTTTACATGTTTACCTAAGTCCAGTTGCAAAACTGATTTTGTAGTTTAGATGATATTAGTCTCCTCTAATAGTTTCAGTTGAAGCTATTAAATTGCGGTGGACCATCAGTTGTTTTTCTAGTAATTTTGGTGTTGTTTGGAGTGCGTCATGAGTCAGGGTTCGTTATCAAGGCTCACCGTAGCCAACAGTAATACAAAAATAATAGGTTTTTGAATCACATAAACATTTTTTCAGACAGAAGTGCAACCTTTCTAGACTTTTGTTTAAGAACATGACCTTTTTTGGAAAAAAGCAAATCGTCATCATTTTTGAGTCAGCAACATGGATTCATTCAGGGCGGCGTGAAGAGTAAAATCAGGAATACCTGACTGGTTAGCGTTCTTTCTTTTCGAAGAAAAACAAACAAACTTGATATCTCGGCTTATTGTGGTGGTACGTAAGTAACAAACTAATAAGAAAGGAGTATAGTGATCTCGTTAAATACCACACAACATTAAAGCAGCCACTTACAGTAAGGTTTTCCAAAGTGATGATGGGATCATCCAATGGGTAGATGGAAGGACTTGACACTTTTGTTTCCCCATTTTCCATATGAAATTCATACATGTGCTTGTGTTTACCGTTCCTGGCTTGTTTTTTGGGGCACAAAGTTGTTTTTCCCACCCGTCACTAGATGGTGTGTAACCAACCGATAATAAGAATAAACTACACAAGGGGTCGTTGTTATTAAGTATGTTAAAACATTTAAATAGTACTGGAGACCATTGACATAAAACGAAAATTGTATCAATAATTATTTTTAAATGATTACTAATTCACAGTGTTGTTGCAAATTACTGTTTCCACCCTACCAACAGGCTAATTTCCATTGCTCCTTCTCCTTTACTTTGTGTCAAAAACTTTCCTAAGTATTCTTGCTGTTCCCAGAATGCAGGTTGTTTGCACTACTACTATCTGAAGCATGGACTTAAGTGGTTCTAGATAACCTTTGTATCTTTTGGTCACTGATCCTAANCGAAAATTGTATCAATAATTTTTTTAAAATGTGATAGTTTGATTAATGGTGATGATGATGATGATGATGATGATGATTATGATTACTAATTCACAGTGTTGTTGCAAATTACTGTTTCCACCCTACCAACAGGCTAATTTCCTTTGCTCCTTCTCCTTTACTTTGTGTCAAAAACTTTCCTAAGTATTCTTGCTGTTCCCAGAATGCAGGTTGTTTGCACTACTACCATCTGAAGCATGGACTTCAGTGGTTCTAGATAACCTTTGTACCTTTTGGTCACTGATCCTAAAGCTCCGATTATAATTGGAATGATAAAAGCTTTTTTGACGAATATTTTTTTTGACGAATTTTTTGACGTCACCTTTATGGACTTCGAATATCTCATACTTCATCTCACAGTAGGAATATTTCTTTTCCATTGTTTTTTTCTCAATTCTTGTGTCAAAGGGGCATGCCACTTCTATCACATAACACATTGTTGACCGTTTTTAATGACAACTTTATCTAGCCTGTTATGTTCGATTTTAGACTCGGTTTGCATTACGAAGCCCCACAGAGAGAAAATCCAGGGAAATCCAAACTTGTGGCACAGATCCTAATGTATCAGAGCAGGCATTTTATCATGACTCATTTTGTACTCATTTTGTGCCAGTTTTTATTCTCTGAGACAATGTGGCTTATGGTCTCATCCCTCTCCCCGTACATTCTAGAATTTACAGATCCTTGCCTTTCATCTATCATTACCGATACCCAGTTTGTTCTAAGTGCTTGATCTTGGGGTTCCTTAAACAATTCTTCTATCACCTTTTTGAGATATCCATTTTTAAGCCACTTCCAACTTTTCATCTTTAATATCTTGTTTCCTTGAAGTAAGCCATGTACAATGGTTTTTCTCCAAACCTTTCTTTTGTGTTTTCAGTTATCGTTTTCTTCTTTTCCTTTGGCATTTCTCTCTCTTTGATGATATTTTCTTTGCAAACTTTTTTCAGTAGTTGTCCATGTTTCATGTTCGTAAAATAACCAAGGCTATTCTCTTCCATAGATTATTATTATTATTATTATCATCATCATCATCGTCGTCATCATTATTATTGTTATTATTATTATTAATATTATTATTATTATTACTACCTTCAGGTTTACTTATTGTCATTTGAGAAAAACCCTTGCAGGTCATAAATATATATCCAAATAGAATCTCGGTGAAGCTTTAAAGAAATGATAGTTTAAAGATATCACTATTTACACATTATAACAGTTCAACAAACAACGATACTTTGGATCTTTCGAACGTCTCTTAGAACTTCTCTTTCATCAAAAGTGAGTTCTCTTAGATGTGATTGTAGACCATTTGGGACGTATCTAAGATCTCCTATAATAATTGGTATCAATATGAATTTGAAATTTCGGTTTGTTATTTGTAAATTACGAATCAGTGGGATACGGGTATCGTTTTTTCACATTTTTACATGATGCGCACACCAGCTGGACAGCCAAACTCTTCTATAGAACAAACTTTTTCAGTTGAGTCCCCAAAACGACTTCAGGTTTATTATGGGGAAATTTAGTAAATGTTTTTAGACCACCAGTAGTTAATATTTTCGTACTTTAGTGAATCTTCATATTTATTTAGATCTCAAAATTTAACTCCAGGGAAGCGCTTGGAGACCCTAGCTTTCAGGTTGTAGTTTCAATATCATCGTGTTTTTGTGTTAAGTAGGAACGTGATGACATCTTTGCGTACCTGGATATAGAATAATATCGTCGACGTAAGTTTTTCGTTTCTGATGGATGCCTTGCCTCAATCGATTTGTCATTTTTTTAGATATTGTGTCGAAATCTGTTAGTCTTATATGGCAACTATTTCACTTTTAGTAAATAAGTAATAATTAAATAAGTAAGTAAGTGACTAACTTACTGATTCACTCTCTCTCACACACTCACTGACTCACTCACTGACTCGCCTCGCTCGCTCACTCACTCATTCATTCACTCACTCACTCACTCATTCACTAAGTAAGTAAGTACGTAAGTAACTAAGTAAGTAATTAGCTAAGCGCTGGTACCTTTCCTCATCTGCTAAGTGCTAACGAGTTTTTGTATCCCAGGTACTGAAAATAGGCGTCACTAGAGGGAAATGTTCTTGATTCCCTGTTAAACTAGAATGGTTCTTGTGTATCCTTTGTTGCTACCTAATGTATAAACTTTTCATTTGCATACTACATAGTAGATACTACTTTTGGGTAGTATGTACCACGATCGTAGATTTCAAGCACTTTATCCCTGTTTTGGTTTTTTTAGTATCAACTTGTTATTCATACATGATTTCTTTTCAGATTATTAGAAGTTCCTCTGTCGATGCTTTGTGAAAAGGATAGAGTAAAGTTGAAACCAACATTTACCTTTACTGCTATGACGTCTTTACCATGTGGTTGCTCAGCTGCTAAAATTGATGAAGGATCAGTGCGTCAAAGTAAATCTTTTCCTTAATTACTGTTGTGTATTCCGTTTAATTTCAAAACCGCTGTATCTTTTTACATGTTATTTATAGTCCCGTACGTGATATATCACAGAGAGTAGCTGCAAATGTTGGACTGATGATTGACGTGTCGTTACCTAATATGGCAATAATGATACAAAACCATTAGAAAATCTTATATTTTAACCAAATGTGACTAAACATGCACAGTTTATATTGATAATATCAGCAGAAATTACAAGTTATTGGGGAGTTACGGCTAGAAGCTGTAGGTCGATCGAAATGAAATAGTTATTTTTCTTTATTTCTTTGGAGTTTTTATTCTTACAATGCTTTCTTCCCTTTAATTTTTTTGGTACTTGTTGACTCTTTCGGAGAGATCACTTTTCTAATATTTTGGTAGTATGTAGTTAATATTTTGCTATGTAGCATATTTTGTGTGTTAAAATTAGGCTCATGTTTGTTGTTTATCTCATATGCTTTAGTCTTTTTAGTTTAAAAAAAATCCTATTTAGTAAAAAGGCAAAAATTTTTGCCTACGAAATTTTTTATTTAAAGTACTTGTGAAATTAAATCTTTTCAAGAAGTATCCTTGAGGACCATTTCAGTTCGTTGAGAGCTACCCGAGGATTAATTATTAGAAACACTTTTGGAACATTGTTTTTTTATTAGGTAGGCTATC
>RDPX01000004.1:545326-600326 GCA_003991215.1 Morbakka virulenta
GAGTGGTGGAGCAATACGAGCCCACGGGGGACTCAGGGATAGAAACCCCAGCAAACCCATCAGACCCAAGTGTGTGCGATATTGATGTTAATTAAAACAGCACATGACCTTGCAAGTGGGGCCTGTTTAGGTTTCACAGTTTAGGTGACTCATTAGCGAGGCTTCTCCCAAGACCTTATTATTATTATTATTATTATTATTATTATTATTATTATTTTTATTATTTTTATATTGAATGAATAAATCTTTGGTACAAGCCATGATACATAACTATCAAATATTGCTAGTTAAAAATACAAAACATGTTCTGATACATAAAACAACCATTCTCAAACCTAAGAGATAGCCTTACTCAGCGCAAGGGAAATTTCGAATCTGATTGTGTAATAAAATAAAATAAAAAATCTAAAACTAAATAGACAAAATTCTATTGATAACGTGCTTATTTATATCAATCAATATCTTGTGTTAGTCCTGAAAACACCTTTCGAATTATTGTTTCGCTATCTATTAATATTGTTTTTTGCATTTCCGCAACTGTCCTGAGCAAAAGTTCTTCGTTTTCAAAAATGTTTTTCATGTCTTTCGTCACTTGTTTTATACCACCTACGAGGGCGCCAATTATCTCAGGTACAACCTTAATATCGTAGTCAGGTCGTCTTTCTCTCATTTCAAACGCCAACTGTCTATACTTAGCCATCTTTTCTAGACGCTTTATTATTATTTATTTATTATTTGTTATTATTATTTTTATTTATTATTATTATTATTATTATTATTAGTATTATTATTAAAAATGTATTTGTAGATTTATCTTGAACTGTTTTCTCGTGGCCCCAGCGACTTACAGACCTGGTTTAAACATTCCTTAATCATATGATGTCTTTCAAAACTGGTCATTAGTCACCAAGAAAATAAAATATAAACCCATAAAAAGGTAATAGTCAATCTCTCATTTTCGAAAAATACACTGTAAATCCTGAAAGCTGTTTTGATGCTGTAGAGTGTGTCTGGAGAGAAAAATACCTGGGAAAAGATAGAGAAAATTCAAAGTAAAAATAAAGAGGCAAAGTAATTTCATTGCTTCCTACGAATATGTGGACTCAACTGAATCCTCCCGCTTTCTGCAGTCCCTTTATTTAATTTATTATTTTTTTAACCACCCTCGTTTATTGCAGGTACCCAGTTATTTTATTTAAGACAGTTTTCAGCCCCTTCCCCTTTAATGGTTCCCCCATTTTTCTCCTCAACTCAAGATTAACCATTAAACACAAAAATTGAAATTGGCGAAGAAAAATTATTTAGTACAACCTACCATTTAGCTAAAATGTTAATTAAAACTAATCAAATACATTCTTAAAGATACTGTGACAACAATGGAAACACACAAACACCACAAACTGTTCAACCGCAATAACGTTAAAGCCATTTTATGGACAGTATGGTAAGATTATAAGTTTATATAAGAAAGAAAAACGTGAGCGATACCAACAATGACGAAAGGGCATGTAACTATAGAAACAAACATGATTGCCCACTGGACGGAAAATCTCTAAGCTGCAAATTTCGTTTATTCTGCAGAAGTGATTAACAACGGTGAAATAAAAACATATATTGGAATAAGTGAAACGCCCTTTAAAAAACGTTTTAACAACCACCAACAGTTGCCAAGACGGCGTGAATTTTAAAAAGATCACAAACTAGATAGTTTTTTGAGATTTGAGAGCTAAAAGTTACGGGCGTGAAACATCATATTTAATGGTTTGTTGTAGAAAACTCAATTGGGTATATCACCATTATAAAGTCGTATAATTTGTGCGTGATGGAAAATTATAATTCGTAACTTTATACACAATGACAATCTGATTAACAAACGTATGGATTTGGTGCCAGAATTCAGACAAGGAAATATATTTTTAATAACTAATTGTTAAGCAAATTTCTTCATAGCGAGTTATTATTGAAAAATATTTCTAAAGGTGGAAGGGAACAATATAAAGGCCTTGCGCAAACAGCACGGCCTCGTGTTTAAATAGGCTATTCGCATAGTACATTATTCGTTATTTGTTTGAGAACATGCAACTGTTCAACCTCATACTTTTTCACTAATTAGGGGAGAGGAGTAGATAAAGAATAACATTGTGCTTAGCTAAAAATGTTTTTCTGTCATTATTTTAGTATATCCAGTTGCGCTGTTTGGTACTTTTGTACTTCACACACCTGGACTAGTGGTAGACAAGATTGACGTTAAGAATCGCAGTGAAGAATAGCTTTGACTCTCGCACAAATTAGGGCTTTAACGGCCGTAGTTGCCCACAACTTCCGACCTTAAATCTTTTTTTTGTTTATGAGTTATTATTATTATTTATAATGGTAATATAATACTTACTAATGACAGAAATCGTAAACCCATCGAGACAGGCATACTTTCAAGGTGACAGATTGGCCCCATTTCTCTTCATATTATGTCCAGATTACATAATACTTACTTCACTAACAAATCTGATATATTGATTTGAGGAGTCGATGTAGCCTGCGCCATCCAGAGGAAGTGTAAGCCGAACTAGTGTATGCGGATGATATAGCACTTATGGAAAATACCATCAAAGAAGCAAAAGACCTTCACAAAGTTGAAAATACCGCACAAACCATTTGTTTGTTCATGACTTCCTATATTTAGAGGGATATACCAATACAGCTAAAGACATAGACACAAGGTTAGGTAGAGCATTCGGTGCGCTAAATGCACTGTCGAAGATATGGATATGTTCGATAGAAAAGGAGACCAAACTGAAGGTATTCAAATCATCGGCTGAGTCCGTTTGGGATTGGTGGATACTTACACAACAGAAACTGTTCTTTTTTGGAAACCAGAAGAGCCAAGAAGAGTACGTAAACCCTCATAGCTCTGAAAAATGTACTTGTAGATGACACTGGTTTTAATTTGAAAAGATCTGCTTTTAGTAATGCCCGGCAAGGAGTTCTGGAGGAAGAACTTTGTCATGGCACTTGTAACAGATGCTCCTAAGTACGTTGTGATAACGCAGCTTGCCTTTGCGCCACCATCGAATGCAGTTTTTTTCTCTGTCCTTTGTAACTGATACAAGTTATGTAAAATTTTCCGTTCCTTTTACTTTGAATGGCAATTTGGCCAGTTTTTGATTATTTGATTTTACGGGCGGAGTAAACAAAGAGTTAATGGTTGGGGGTTTTTGTGTTCTTTATTTTTCGGACCAGGAAAAGAAACGCTTCATTACATTTATGATGTTCTCAAAGTCAATCAAGTAAGTAAAGGATTTTCTATGCTCTTTTTTTTGAATGTTAGGAAAGTGGAAATCCAAGTCTGAAATTGATTTAACTTTCTCTCGTGAATTTCGGAACTTGATTTGGGTATTGTTGGTCGATGATTTCGGTGTGTGCAAATAAAAGATAAATACATTCTTTGTACTGTAAATAAGGAGCAATGGACCGCTGCTGACTGAAAAAAGACCAGTGGAACTTGTTATAGAGCAATGTCTTGGTTTAGAATAAATGCAACTGTAACGTGTATCAAATGAGGAAATCAAATGCAATACAATTTTAAAAATTAAGTTTAACTTTAAGCATATATATAATTTGACTCTATTTAAGTAGAACAGTTGTTGAATATTTCAGAGTGTGTATAGCCGCAGTAGATTTGCTTAAATTCTGGTGAACTACCTTTTTAGCCACCGATTTGGATTCTTTATGGTTCTTGCAGTTTGAGACCAATATTATCCTACAACAGAAGAGGTCTATTTAGTTGTTATTATTTGTTTTCTTGGTGTCATTTTTATATGTTGTAGTCAAACAAACACTTTTGTAACCCTTATCCAATGGTCTGGAGAAAAATGAGTGACTACTAGTGACAGTACGGTAGACCTGCTAAGTTAATATCTTAAACCAAAGTTGCCATTACGGCCTCTAAAATTTGTCACAGCATTCCAGCCATCAGGACCCCTTTATCCATCTTCTTTATTAAGGTTCAAATAACGTCCTCATGTTTATCTTTACAATGGTTTCACAACATATATTTTTAGTTCGTCGTCTTGAGAGGTCGCAGGTCCTTTGTTTTTGAATTTACTATCATCGTCTGAGTGATTTTAAATAAAGTGGTCTTAGCAGGCATGAAGTGTTTTTAAGGGATATATTAAAAGATATTGAGCAACAGGATTGAGAAGGAAATAAAAATATCGAAAATAAACGATGGGTCAGTTAGTAGTGCAAATGTATTTGAGTGATATGTGTGCTGATTCGAATTATATAAATACACTTTGCGTTTTTCTTTTATTTGCTGCTAAAGTATTTTAATAAGTACACAGAAGATTTTTTGTTTCCATGTGCTGGGTTTTCTCTAGTTGGGTGCCAAATAGTAATAGTGGGACATTTTTACTAAAAGGAAGAACATAGACTCCTTGGTTATTTAGAAGTGTTACTATGCAGCCATACTTGTACTTATTTTATTAACCAATCCATTAACCACTCTACTAACTATACATACTCCATCATACATACGCTTGTGTCTGGTCAAATGAAAAGTGGCCCATTAATAATCTGACTTGCTAACACGGGGTAATACTGTTAAGACTAAGCTAACTAAACCTCGATTTTTTAATTTCAGATAGAAAATACCAATATTAAACACTGTGTATTTGCAAGTATGTACTGCAAGGTCATATTTCGCACACACAGAAGTGGTCGGGTTTTTTTATAAAACCATGGTTTTAATTCTGGTGGAAATATTAAATACAGGACATGAAGGCTTGAAAAACAATATGCGTAGTGTATTATAATTGAGATTTTCGTTGTTCTCTTTTTGTTTTTTCAGAATATTATAGAAACAAAACTGCTTGGTGGACAAACAAAGATGCCTTTTCATACTTTAGAACGGGCCTTCCTTGAATATCCAGAATCCATTGCCTACAACCCATTGATAGAATATCGGAAATGCGGTGATTATATTCTAAACACAGAAGTACTGCTTGATCAAGAATTAGATTGGGACCAGTGGATGAATTTCAAATTCGACTGGGATCCCTTCCTGGTAAGGAGAGTAATTATGGATCGGTATGAATTCAGTGATGAAAATTATAATAGCTTAACACAAGAAGAAAAGGATGCAGTGAATACCTGTAGATCGGTAAACATATCAGGAGGAGTATTCACAGATTCACATTCCTCAGGTTTAGACATTGCACAATGAAGGTTGTGCTACCAAACTGACGTTGTTTATTTTGGTGTAATTTTATTATTGCCTGTGATTGCCTCTGACAAACTATGTCGTAACTGCAGCAGACGAGGCTTTCTATTTTTGTCACAGGAATATTTATCGCCTCTAATGTATTTGCTTCTAAGTCTATTAACTTAAACCATAATTTGAGCTAACTTTTATGAATGTTTCTAGTTGTGACGGTTAACCAGAATATTAAGGGCAGGGACAGTTTTTCCTTACGTTACATCGGTACTATGATTTTTTTCAAGGACTTTAAGTTATTTCAGGTGTAAATCTAATGTTTGCAGATAAAGTATTTCAAGGAGTGATTTTGCCCACAAATACCTTTTATCTTAACTGAGTCTATCACTCTGGCTGCAGTATATGGGGTGCCATTTTTTGCGGTATGTCTGGACGTACTGTCAGTGAATTTCGCCCGTTTAAAAGAGTAACCCAGCATAATTTATGCCTATTTATAGTATTGTATAGACCTTTCTCTGAGGAGTGGCGCTTTTATTCTGTAAAAAAGGATGAAAGGAATTTGTACATAACCTGATCGAAATAGATTATTTATTTGCTGATACACGTTAGTCTTTTTCTGCACCCTTATGTAGCTCCTCCTCCAGCTAAAGATAATATTGCTGCTACCCAGGATAACTTATAGGTGGCTGTAGTAGCTTTGTCATACTCTAACAGCGTCAACTGTTAGTCATTCTACCCTGATAAGAACCCCGGTTTCAAACTACAGCCCTGCTGGAAATTTGCTACTTTAGTAAAGTGAAAATCAGCCAACCACTTGGAGAAGGCAGATTTAAATGCGTGGAAACTGCTAACGCTTTCACTATTGTTGAAAGGCTTTGGTAAACGGAGTGTCGTGAAAATTGTGGTTATAAGTATTACACTGGACATTGCCCTATGTCAGGAAAACCAGTGAGCGTTTAAGAAGAACTCTCAGAAAACACAAAACCCAGTGTTCCTTCTTCACAACATTCAGAGCATCCACCTTAAAGAAAATAATGTCAAAATCCAAGAACCTAGTTCTACCAGAAGAGAAGAACAATATAGTATATAAACTACATTTTAGGGATTGTTCTACTTCCCGCGTTGATGAAACATGGTTGGAAGATATCAACAAGTCAGAAAGGTTATCATCTTTATGGCTAAAACGAAATGGAAAACTGGTGCTCTGGCCCCTCTGTAAATGGTCAAGTCAATGAAAATGTTCAATAGACTCCCATTAGTTGGTTGTTTAGAGCAATTGTATTTCTGGAATTGGAGTAATCCTGTTTTTAGTTGTGTGTAAATAGATAAAGGAATCACTAAAAAGATACAATATACGTAAACGTGAACTTTTAGGGACTGCATAAGAGTTGAGTAGTTTTCCAAATAGAAAAGGGTGTTTGTTATTTGTATTTGATATTTATTAAGTGCAAACAATCAGTTAAAAAACTGTTTTTCTTACATTAAACATTAAGAACTATATGATTCGTCTATTTAAGAGGAAGGATGAAAATTGAGACTTACTTGACTCTTCAGTATCGGTGGAATGGAGAGAGGGGGTAAAGGGAAAATAGAAATTTTATTGTTTGCAAAGCAACAAAAGCTGTATAAAGAGCATGCTAAACCCTGACGATTCTCGCTCTTGCATACAACAGAAAATGGAATATTTCCATGTGAACAACTCGCAATTTCTTGTCTTGAATCCAAATCTTGCACTTGGAGAGGGAGATCAACTATTTCGGCTGTACCCCTCTCAATTCACATCCTACTGTCGCTGAATAAAAGCTACGACATCATAAGTTACTGTTCGCAGAACGTAATATCGGATATTTTTTCTCCTTTCTTCTTCTAAATCTCTGTTTTTGTTTTTTCCCGCTTCACTTTTTACCTGTTATGATATTGATGCAATCCATTTACCTTCATGTACCCCTTGGCATTCCTTTAGATTGACCCCGTTTTTCAATATATTCTTATCAGCCTTCAAGCACTGGTTTCCAGATCGTTTGTAATTTTAGCCCCTCTTTTTTACAAAAAAAAAATTGTAGATATAATATTAAGACAACATGATTACATGTGGAGGGTGTGGAATGGCTCCTAATTCGATGTTCACCCGTGTAAAAGAAACGCGACACACTCCTCCAACTAGCAGTGCTGAAGTCGACTCTGCAAAGAAATAGCAAACCATAAGCCTCCAATCACCGTAAGGTCAAGAGAAGGAGGCCAACAAATAGCTTTTAAACCGCAAGGGGACAAACGTAGTCATTAACGCTTGAAGTGGGACAGTGACTGGACTAAATGTGCAGCCTGGCCTGTGCAATGGCTAGCCCTACCTCCCGAAAATTTTAGCCCACTGAAGCTGCCTGTCCAATACAATTGTGGTATGTCAAGCTACATGGACCAGATAAAAGCTGTTAATAAGGTATACCTAGAAACCTTTTAATGAATACCTTGTAGAGTAGAAAACTTTGTAGATAACAGGTGGAATCTGACCAACATCAAACTGTCGTAAAAGAAAACTCGGACTGTATGGACGTGGAATATTACGAGCTCTCGTGAACCAGGAGTAAATTACCTAGATCAAGAAGTGAGGCATTTTATGACCTGTTTTTCCAAGAGTATATGTAATATAAATGTCAGTGTTCTATCTAAAATTACTGAAAGTTGTCATTACATTTAGGCAAGAGTTACCAGAAACAAGAAGCTTATCAGCAAGACTTTTCTTTGTGTAGTTAATACCTAGCTACATGAAGTGATTAAAGTCTGAAATACCCCAGTCGTCGACATAGTTCATTTATGCTTTATTTATTATCATATTTTCTGGCCCCACGTTGTGCTCGGAAAAACGTTTTCCATTTGCCCAGATGTATCTTCCAGACTTGCATGTTGGTTAGTATGCAGAATAATGGAGATGTCTAATGCAACATGTGGTAGTGGAGACATGCCAAATTTCATTTCATGACCATTGGCTGATGGTTCCACTTTGCTTCTACTTTTTCTGAAAAAAGTGGAAAAAATTTATCAGGTGTATATTAGGAATATTATTAAGAAGTCATGATTAAGTCACATTTTGGCAATTTTGTCATAAAAACGATAAAAAACATCCAACAGAGTAAAATGCATGTCACAATTTTAATGAAATGATGATGATGATATACTGTGTACTGCATCTGCAGTAGCAGAAACTTCCTACAGTTGCAATTAGTCCTTCTTCATTTGGATCCACTGCATTTTATTCTCAGCGAGCATTCTTAGCTCCCGGGGTCTTTTAACATTTTTTAGAGTTCCTAGTCCAGCGTCTTTGAGGTCGGGTTAAGTACACTATGTAGATTTGTGCAGCGTCTTCTTTAATGAAATAACGTAATTTTTTGCTAGTCCACGTGTCAATTCTAACATCTTTGAGCCATGAAAACGTAAAAGCATTGCTGACTTGCGTCAGAGGCCGACACTTTCCCATTTANAAACGATAAAAAACATCCAACAGAGTAAAATGCATGTCACAATTTTAATGAAATTTTGATGATGATGATATACTGTGTACTGCATCTGCAGTAGCAGAAACTTCCTACAGTTGCAATTAGTTCTTCTTCATTTGGATCCACTGCATTTTATCCTCAGCGAGCATTCTTAGCTCCCGGGGTCTTTTAACAGTTTTTAGAGTTCCTAGTCCAGCGTCTTCTTTAATGAAATAAAGTAATTTTTTGCTAGTCCACGAGTCATTTCTAAAATCTTTGAGCCATGAAAACGTAAAAGCATTGCTAATCAATGGGTCATGAAGACACTGACTTGCTACAACTGTAACTAGTCAATGACAGATCCCATATAATACGAAGTTGTAACAGTTAGTGGCGTTACAGCGACGTATCAGCCACTAGACTCTGCAGTTATTAGAGCACCAGGGAGCAAAAAAAGGGATACAGACAAGAGCACAGATGAGTTATGAGTTTCGCCTACCGTGATCCCATACAAGTGAAATTTGCACATCATTTGTTGAGAAAGGAGAGCTTAAATAACGTGCAATGTAATACGAACATGCCAACGTATTCATGCTGTTTTTAGTGTTGTCCAATCAATGTTAATGACACTCATTATGTATTACGTTACTGACAAGTTAACACGTGTTCAAAATGTCTTGTATTGCCTTCACTGCTTCAAATAGTTTGGAATATAGTTAAAAAGTCCAAGAATGGATCTCTGCCACGATGAGAACTGAATTAAATTGGAAATTATCCCAATGTTTTGTAAAACGCAGAAAGGGTTTTTTTCGTTCAGCATCATAAAATGCCAAAGAAAGATATTTTAAAAAATTGCACTAATGAGAAAAAAAGTGAAGAAATAATAATAGATGACGAAACTCCACTGGATACTATCAAGGCCTTCTTGGTAACAGATATATTGCTTAAAAACGGTACCAACCAACCATAAGAGAGTACTTTGCATCCATCAACGTATCCTATGTAAGTGAATTCAGTACAAAGAAGACAGTTGACGAATGAGCCAAAACAGAATCCAAGAGAATTCAACAGTTGCTGTAAGATAAATTTGTTACTCTGAGAAATGAACTAAGAAGGCTGTTGGCTCGACACAACTATCTGAAAATCTCCTTCCCATATTTCAGTCATGTGGATTTCTTGGCGAATTTCGGGGGTCGAAAAATTAATTCACGATTTCCAACGGCTGCACAAACCTACCGAAGAACCTCCTTTGTCAAGGACTCGGAATCCAAGTTTGAAACTTGCATTGAACCGGTTCTTTGAAATTATCATCCTAAACATTGTTCATTGTGGAAATAATTACTTGCCTGCCGCTTGGGTACACCTATTGAAATATTTGTCTCCGTTCATTGAAGAAAGTACACAGAAAGACAAGACGAAATCATACATTTGTCGAATATAGTCAAAAAAAAAATAAAGTCGAGAAATATATCGTTTTATGTTACTATTTTGAATAATCGTGTCCCTGAAGTAACATGGATTTTAGTTATATACTCTGATGTATTGGTGTTTAAAAGTAATTAGTAAAGATGTTAAATGCTATTTCTTTCTTCTTAGCCAACCGCGATTTAATTAGTAGTATTGATTGAATACGACACATTTTTGAGATATTTTTAACGTTATAATCAATCTCTTGTTTGATATTGTTAGGGAAACCTGCTCGTTGTCTTCATAATCTTTACTGGAACTTTCCTCTCAATGAAATCCCCATCTGCTCTCTTTATTTTCTTCATCTTCTTTTGCTCATACTTTTTATCATTGCTTTTCCGTTTTAACTTCTTTCTTCCTTAGCAGAGCCTAGGTATATAGCTATTTTTATAGCTATAGCTTATAGTTTTTACAGCTACTTAAAGATGATACACTGCTCAAATAAGATTTTGGCTCCATCGTGTTCACAATGACTTAGGACACTTTCTTATTAAAAGAAAAGACTACTTAACAGATATAACAATCAGCGCAAGTTCCAGTTTCAGCATCGGTTGTTAGAAAAAGAGGGCTGACAATTCGTCAATTCAATCTCAACTTTGGCATTTAAAGTGACCTGATCATTGACTTGGACCAAACAGCGTTACGGCTCTCTCGTGTTAGTAAATAAACCTTGTTTGAACAGAGTTCGAAATGTTTGTAAATTTACTGTTGTATTTTCGATTGCGCTTTCTCTATCAACTTTTCAATTCTAATTTATCTACTGGAGCAAAACAAAACTGGCCTCCTTCTTAAGCTTTTTCGGAAAAGTTCCACATATCCCACAGCGTTAACCGCTCACCAAGTAAAGAAAAGCAAAGGGGATTTTAGACAAGCTGATACTTCACAAACTAAAAAAAACTATAATAATCTCTTTTTTGTGACAAGAAAGGAGCCTTAGCTTCTGGTATATTCAGATAGTAATAGGATGGAGCAGATTCCTGAAGAAATTAATAAAAAGATTGTGTATCTCCCAGGAAACATGACTTGATTTTCATTAAGATTAAAGTGCATTGATAGAAAAAATCTTTTTAGAAGTCACAAGGTTAAACCCTTGCAGTTCCAGGGTCAGATTTAAGAAACGTTGCTTTTCTTATGAGTAGTTACATGTTAAATGCTGGAGAAAAATAAATGAAAGAGGCCTTTGTACATTCATATCCAATGAAAGAACCAAGAGCATCGCATATCGCGGAGTAATAACGTCAAAGGTTTGCCTCCGTTGCTTTTTTATCAGCACGAGTCTACAAATCATATTTAAATGAACCTTTATATCCGATTTAAAGTGTGTTTTGGGATTTTGATTTCAACAGCTCCAGGTATGCCTGTTAGTGCATAAAAAATTAATACCTTATAAAATTGTTTCTCCATTATTGGTGGGAGCGAAGAAGGCAATAAATAAAAAGATGAAAAAATAGAAAGTAACAAAAATAAATATCCTTTGCACTTACTTGGCTCCCAGACTTGGTTAGGGTAAGAGGAGAAATAAAAGGAGAGAGAAGAAAACTTAGAAGTCAGTAAAGAAGGTGCTTAGCCAACAGCAGTAAAACGTTTCAATCCATCTACAAACTAATAGAGTAACCTCGCACATGTCACTTTCCACCTGCACATCATTTTGCATTCAAATTAAATCTTCTCAGGCTGTTCTTAGTGAAACAATTCAGTTTTCTCTAAGAAAAATCAACTGCAATTCATTCTGAGATTCAGGCATCAGTAAAGCTGTACACGAATTTTCTTCCGTGAGAATTCACAAAATAATTTTGTTGTTCTTTACTAATAACATCGCTCTTTTTCTACAGGCTTCAAGTCCTTTGTTCGAAGAGGTTTGCAAAATCAAGTGCTATTTATATGATCTACCATCTACCAAAAGATTGAGTGGTTTTTGGACCTAAAAGGGGTCTCGCTGGCATTTTATCAAGGCTAGAGGTCTAAAGACCAAAAACAAATTTAATCAGGGAACTAAAATGTGCAGGTATTGGTTCATAGGATTTCGGACCCCGCTGTGTAGAAAACAGCCTGGATTATTTCCCCTTTTAGGAGCAAAAAGTGGTCTTGTGGCTCCAATAAAAAATATAATCACCCAAAACCGAAAAAGGAATTAAACTTGGCAGGTGGTAAGCTTAAATTTGTTGTCAACATACTTGCAAGCTACCTAAAAAGAGGGTCGTGAAACACCCCAAAAGATAGACACCTGCAACAGAAAAATAAATATTTTGAAAATTGCTCAGCTACACCAAAGATGTAGGGACGCATAAAGTCAGATTTCGATTTCCCAATGAGTCGATGTCACTTTGACCACTCAACCAAATGTTTCGGCAACGTCAGGTACCTCTGCTTGCATGTTCAAAAGGTCATAAAAAACACAAATTATCTGAGTACCCGAGAAGAGAAAGCTAATCTTTTGATGTGCCTTTGTTTTACACCATTACTATAAAGTTATAAGACTGGTAGTCAAATGAATGCAACTGCATTTGTGACAAAAAATTCTGATTGACTGTGGAAAACGAAAGGGGCTTTTTTCTTTCAAACCTAACCTCACTTATGAACAGATCTAAATCCTTGAATCTTAACCAACTTCAACTTTTTGCGCACCTGTTTGTTGCGAAGTCCTTTAATATGTCACAGGAATAAACATTTGCAATAGCAAGGTTACAGGTGCTGGAACCCTGCTGCTTACTTAGACAATTTTAAGTTAGATGTTTAAGAGTAGTAAGGCGAAAGTATCTGTTTTTGTATTTTGTACTGCAAACCGAAAAAAAGGGGAATATAGTCAACTTAAATGTTCTAACATAATTGCTTTTCTATTGTTGGGTTCAGCATTGGCCAACCCGTTCTTGTGTAATGACGACACCCACTGGCTTGAGCAGTTGCCCATTATCCATCATTCCGATCTTCTTCATCTGGTACGTCGACGACAATTTGTTCTTCTGCGGTCTAAAGAGCTCATGACTTTACTGGCCCAATACTCATGACAACATCCCAACATTAGTTTCATTTATGAGGAAAAAAAAGAAAATACCCTTCCAGTTTTGGATTTCAACGTCTGCCGTGACATAGACAGCTTTTCTTTAACTGTTTACCGAGGAAAACACGTTTTTTGCAATCTACACAAACTTTCTTTCCTTCATTCCGGATAAATATGAGAAGATCAATCTTAACTTTGCTGTATCGCACTTACCCAATAACTTCATTACATGGCTCTTTACATAGAGAAGTCGAGAATCCTAAGAAAATATTCTCAGAAAAGGGTTATTCTTCGAGATTTGTGGGAAGATGTATCTTCAACTTTTACGATAAAATAAAAAGAAAACCTTATTATCATTGTTCAAAAAAAGACATTACGATTGTGTTACCGTTTTGGGAGACAATACGAGAGAATAAAAGAAAGATCCTATCCGCAGTTTTCCCGACTTTCTCCCATTTTTTAAAATAAAAATCATTTTCAAAAGCTCCAATAGACTGCTGCCATATTACACATTTAAGGACAAAATCCCCAAATCTCTTATTTCGGGCGCCATACATGAATATACTGGCACTTTGTGCAACCGCATTTACGTTGGCTCTACCAAGAGATACTGGGGAAAACGTCTGGAGGAATATGTACACATCTCCGCCTTCACCGGCAAATGTTTAAGCGGGATGCAGGCATTTGCCCCAATGCAGCACTTAAGATCCCACTAATGAAGTGCAGCATTAATTTCCTGTAAACAACTTTCCATCATTGAGCGGGAAAAGTCCTCTTACATGCTTCAAGTTCAAGAAAACATCTTCATTGGCATGTCATAAAACCGCATTTAAACAATATTTTTTATACTTGATAGGTAGTAGTTAGAAATCTTTTGCTAAACTCATCAGAAATAAACAGGATTGGAAAATCAGCAGTCATCATGGTAGAGGTTGTTAAATTAAAAAAAAAATTATATAGAAAAAAATATAAAGGAAAAAATAGGACGAAAGGAAGTGATACAATAAAGTAGTTTTTTCAATCATTAAAGAAACGTACGTGCAAGTATTTCTTTCAAAATTAAACCTTACCGAATTTACTAACTATAATGAATGCCAATGAAAAATACAGCATTGGCTAACGAACTTCATAAACTACCGTGCTTCTATTGAAAGAATTATTTTTGAATACTACAGTAATTCTGCTACATGGTATTTGACTACAATGCTGACTTCAAGAGATTTCCACTGTGATTTTGCGTAATATGCTCTCTGTTATTATCACATTTATTGGCTATTGATTTCTCAGTAAATGTAACAAAATAACTAGATTACTTTCAGGAGAAAGGCTTTCAATGTGTTGATCATCAGGTAAAATATTCACTTTTCATTTTAACTTTTAAATAAAATTTTGTTATCCTTTATGCAATATACTACTATGATACTGTCAATATTGAGCCAGAGTTTTACTCAATGTTCTGCATCCACTGATTTAAGGTGAACTGATTTGTGATGTCTGACCATATTTCCTGCTTGTGTAAATGCCATGCTGCATATATTGCATTTATAAGGCCTTTCTCCCGAATGGATTCGTTTGTGTTTTGAAAATGTTGACCCATCAGTAAATGAACGGTGACAATCCTGACATGTATAAGGCTTCTCGCCACTATGTATGCGTTTATGTGTCTTCAAAGATGTACGAAAAGCAAATGCTTTGCAGCAGATGGGACATTTAAATGGACGCTCACCTGTATGTATCCTTTTATGATTTTTTAGTGTTCCGTTTTGGCTAAATGACTTCCCACAGACTAGACAATGATGGGGGCGTTCTTTAGTGTGTGTTCTGATATGATTTTTGAAATTAAACGTTGTCGAGAAAATTCTGTTACAGTGAGGACAGGTTTTCTTGCTTCTACTTAACTTTACCTTCCTATTATCGACTGTATACATATTTACTTTGTCGTTTCCTTTCTCCAGGTTCTGAGCATAACCCAATTCATTATGACCGACAGATTTAGCTTGGCTATCGGAATTCTTCATATAGACACATTGAATGTCGATGCTCATTTTTTTCTCAGTATCATTGTCAGTGAGAACACCTACTTTGGTCCTTCCTATAGATTCCCCAGGTATTCTATGTATTTCAACTTGATTATCAACTTCTATGATTGTTTTGTCTTCCACAATCTCAACTTTTTCCCTTGCATCCGTTGGCAAAATTAGACACTGATCATAGTTCTTGACCATGCTACAGCTCCTACTTGGGTTTTGGTTTGTTGATAAAGCTAGATTACAATTGTTTTTAATTGTATTATTATATATTAATTGCCCCAAATTGATTGTTTCTTGTTCTCTAATCAATGCTGGTACATAAGAAGCCACTGCAGTGGTGTAATAGCCAGAGGAATCTCTGTTTGCTCGTATTTTACCATATGCAACATCTTCTTGAACAGAATATTGTGTAACAATCAAAGGAAAGTCGGACAGTTTCTCCTTGTTGTGCAACGACGAATGCAATGTTGTGGAGATATGAGGAGATAATGATTCAGGCTGCTGCAGTGAGGCAAAGCCTATAGGAGCATTAAAATCAGAACATTTGCTAAGTGGTAAGATCATAGAAGTATTAGCTTCGGTTTGCCCATTCCTCAAAGATATTTCTTTTACTTGTGGCTGCTTTTGGCTTGAAAGGTATAGACTTCCTTCCTTAAGATAACAAGTTTGTTCATAATTTGGAATTCTGGAATAGGACTGTAGCTTTTCTGTCATTGCCTGGTGGCTACCTGAGAACTTCTGGATTAATCTGCCGTTATTTTGATTACCAAAAAAAGTCTGATTTTCAATGTGTGTTGCGACAGAAACTGGAACATCTTGCCCGTATAAAGATGGAGGTGAATCAGATTGCTGTGGGAGAGCAGGAAGAGATAAACCTTGACCTCCGTGTGGAGAAACCAGACAAGAGCTGAAACAGGAACGAAAGAAAAGAAATAAATGCTTTAGACTTGCAAGAAATGTTTCAAAGAATTCCTCAAAGGGGAATGTATTTATTTTTCTATACGTTCACAATGTTAGTTTATATGACTCAAATTTTAAGGGCAGTTGACAAATTTATCAGCTCTTAATTTTCTCTGACTTAACAAATATTACAGAATCATAGAAAAAGGTTAACTCCGGATATGTAACCATCTTTTATTACTTATGTATAAAAAATGCAATTAAAAAAATATTCTGACGTCTACAACAGCTATAGCACTGTCATTGCTTTCACTCCCTTACCTAACTCCTAATACTTGTCAACATAGATTTTTAAAGCAAAAATTATGTTGAAAAAAATAAAAAGCACACAACTTGAAAGCGGTAGACGTGTTTTAATTGTGAGAATATGTATTACATCAGTCATTGGCTACAAATTTAGGTCACACGAAAGTCTTAAGAAAGAGTGAATGCAAACTTTATCAAAGCATCGTTTTCATTGTTGATCCTCGTAGGTATCCCTCTTAAAATACTTAATTCCTTAAAATAAGATACCCAAGGTGTACTCTGACAAAATAGAAATAAGATATTGGACAGCAACATGTGTTATTTTATGTCTGACAACAGACCATGTCGAAGAATCCCACTTCTTACAGGACCACAAAGAAATCCCTTGATATTCGTAAGTTAAAAGGGCAGTTGAACTAACATTCTGCAATTATCTTTTTGTGCTTCCTATAATTTTCATAAAAATATAAGAAAACGACGTCAAGAAAAAAAATAAACGTGTAGTAATTTAGGTTCAACAAAGCACAAATGTAAAGAAAGGCCATCGAATATTTTTCTTACCATTTCAAGGTAGGGCACAAATAGGTGGCAAAAAAAAGATGTAAAGTAGCAGTGCACTTGACCTATTTTGACATTTCTATCGTTATGACTCCGCAATTTTTGAAATTCCTTCTGTTACAGTGAGTAGAGTAGTTTTTCGTGCTACTGGGCCAGGCTCGGTACATGAAGTCAGAAAAAGGGGTGAATTGTCGTACCTCCATGAATGTAAAAGAGGTACAAGGATGTACCTCTTTGAGAGAAAAAAAAAGATAATCCCAAACCTTGGAGATATTAGCCATCCAATTCATTAGGAAGTAAGTTAAGTCTTTTCTAATTGTAACTGGAACTTTACTGTAGCATGAGTCTTTACATGACCATGGTCATTAAAAGAATTATTGATTTTATGGACTCAGTGGAAGCAATTGATGTAGGATATTTATCACGTCGTGAGTTGTAAGCGTTTTCTGAGCTACTTTTTGAGAGAAACTTTGTCCATCGTCAGGTTTGACCGTGATGATGGGAGCATTTAGCAGAATGCTCACGATAAGTTTTTTAAGAAATGAAGTGTGCATTACTCATACCGATTAATTTTTTTTTCCTCGCCATACAATATTAGCACCAGTGGTCACTGAATTTGCTGCTTACCAGCTGCTTCCCACAGCTAATAAACGTTGATGTTAAGGCTATTCATATTTATCATTTTTATTTTAAGTGTTCTGCGGGAAATACATGTATTTCGTATAAATCAGATTAGACCTTATATAATAATACAGAGAGAATAAAATTCATGCAAACCACAAAGAAATTAAAACTGAACTTACTTTCAAGATTTAAAAACCATAGTGATTTTCTGAGAATATTGTAGTAAGCTTTTCCTGAGTTTATCAATTGCTTCCACTGAGCCCACAAAATCAAGAATTTTTGAAGTTACTATGGACATGTTAAGACTCGTACTATGGAGAATAGAACCTTATTGTTTAAGATCCACTGCTGCACGTTTATCTGAAACTTGAATTTACTGTAAACGTACAATTTCTCACTCATTGTTTAAATGGTCACTGAAACTTTTAATTAATTAAGGACAAAATATTCTTGGTAATAAACTTGACAAGCCAATCTGTAAAAAAATAATTAAGACTTACCCTTCTTGAATGAACTGATGTTCTCCGCTGTAACTTTGTCCTTCGTCTTTGGAAGTTAGTTCAGTTTTCAAAACTGCAAGATTAAACCAAAATTCTCTGAATTAGCTTTTCAGACTTTGATAATAAAAATAGAATCAAGCTAGTTGTCTACAAGGTAGTATCTACTCTAATGTTAAGGAAAGAGAGATTATTAGCTGGGATGCATCATATAAGTGCAGGGGCTTTTTTTTTCTGGCACTTTCGAAGGATTGGTCAGTACATTTAAGGTTGGTACATAAAAGTTGACCTGTCATTAGTTTTTGATGTGACCAAGCAACGTTATACCTTTTCAGCCAGGAACTGGTTATGATGAATTCTACTTAGGGGAGTGTACAGGTTTTTGTGTAAAATAAATTACAAACTGAGGTTTCAAATTGGTGATTTAGGTAATGATAAAAGTAGCCTTTCTGCAACGTGACCTGGATGTGTGGTAAACATCGCTGTGGTTTACTAAATAAGAGACAAGCTTCAACTGCAGTGGTACTATAATCAGAAGGTATTTACACTACATACTGATACTCTAAATTTGGAAATAGGCTTGCTGCATACCACCATATAATCTTTTCATATTTAAGTCTAGGCACGCTCTTTGTACTTTACTTGCATCAATCTTTATGACAAGGCAAGTCAGGGGCGAAGATATTTCATATGGGTATGTTATATGAATGTTTATATCCCCACATAGTTGGTGTATTCTAAGTAATAAACCTTTACAAATACTTTTGTTATTGGAACTTTTCCATCTTATTTGGTTTACTGTTGTTTCTCTTTTTAGGCTCGTACTGGGGATCTTATTATTCCAATGGGTATTTTCACGAATTTACGAGAAGCGAACATAGTAGCTTTTCTTGCCGGACATCCAGAAAATTTGGAAGTTTGTCTGTATCTTAGGGCGTGACAAATAAATGAATGAAAAACTGTTTTCTACTCCTGTTTACTAAACTGATTTTACAATTTTCTGGCTGAAAATTAACTATAGTTGTTTGTACCGTTGTGTTTTTGTTTAGAAGGTCAACTGGAAATAGCTGCTAGGTACTGTTTGTTACAGTTGTTACCATTTGTTATAAATGATATAAAATCATAGGATTCTTTAGGCTGTGGAAAAACCACCTTGTACTTCTGCTAAGTTGCGATTTACCATCAGCACCAGCTCACATTAAGAGAAAAACAGAATACCATAAACAAGATATGGGGAGAAAAGCAATGAAGAAAAAGAAGAGTCAAATTCAAAGGGAATGTTAAGAAAGAAAGCCACCATTGGAACAAACAGAGGAGGTGCAGAAAAAATGGAATAAGCTGGAGATTACCACCAATGCAAGTGCAGGAAAAAATGTCAGAATGGAGCTATGAAAGAAGGTGAAGAAGCTGTAAGTAATAAAAGAAATAAAAGAAAAATGGGAAGAGAAAGAGAGGAATAACATGAACACTAAAGGGGGATGACATAATCAGCAGACGGACGGAACAACAAGTGTTCCAATTTTGATCATTTACTTGTAAGTTTCATTCAGCATGAATTGAAAGAAACTAAAGAGAATCAAAACCTGTAGTAGAGATGGTGTATCCCCAAGAAAATTCCAAAACACAATCTATTTATGGTGCTTTCTTTGTATTACATTTTTAACTTGTGTATGCATACTATGGTCGCACCAGAAGGGTAGAAGCTTGTTAACTTTATTGGAATACATAAATCTAGATCAAGAATAATACTAAACAATTATCGTTCAACATTGGATCTTTCCATATTTTCTTAGCTGTTGCATTTTTCACGTGAAGCATATTGTCCGGTTGTTCCACGTGTTCTAAATATCATGGACAAAAATATCTTATTGGTCTCAGTTTTACGTTTTTTCAGTGGAATTTATGGCCTATTTAGCCTTAAATTTTCCTGCACCTCATTGGTATTCATTGCCTGTTTAGTGAAGGTATGTTCCTTGCAACCAGATCACCAAATATCACATACCAGCGAGATCAGATCTTAGTTTCAGAAGACCCAATTTCTCTTTTGAACAGACCAACAGTACCCCGACTTTCACTTCACTGACCATTTGATGTCATGACAGGAAAATGGTAAATTGTAATCCACACCATCCAAAATTAGGCCAATAAAAACAGCAATTTTATTGGTGGCTTTTGAGACAGAGACTTGTCTTAAGGATGAAAAACATCTACATAAGTCCCTTACGTCTTTAGATTTTTTATGTTATGAATAAGTGAATACCACAACAGAAAAACACTAAAGCCAAGTAGTTTCAACACATTTGTTTCTAAAATAGTTATTTCTGAGAACATAAAACTGAGATGTTGCTTAGCTGTCATTGTGTCCGAAATAAATTAAGAAAATGCTTTCCTGGGTCTTCAACCCAAAAAATTTGAGATGAGCCATGTAATTTTTGTCTTCTAATCCTGCAGAAGTGCCTTTCATACTGGTATATGCATGAAAGGGATTGTTGCATATACCACTTAAGACTCAGCTTATATAGAATATAAAATATGGCTAATAATGATTTATTAACAATAATGGTTGAGAATATAGTGTTAATGTATGACAGCACACACCTCTAAAGGTCCAATAAGCACTCCATCTATATTTGAGAGCTTTCGTAATAATGACTATAATAATGATGATCATACAAGTTATCTAGTTAGGATTTTCTCTTCACTCATACAAATGTAAGGGCAAAAACTTCTTACAACAATTAAAATAGAGTAAAATCAATTTTGGGAGCTTAATATTTCAACTGAAATTCTTATTTTTGTTGAGGAAAAGAAAGATATTGTCTGCAATGTTTTGTAGACAAACGCCATTTTAATGACTGTCCTATTATTAAGTGTAGGTATTCTATAAATTTATATCCCCATTTCAAATATATTGTAAAGAACTAGTTAGTTGTTTCCAAATGTGATAAAAGTATTCTTTTTAATGCTACCAATCATCAAACTGGTACGATGACTTCAAATATTTCAGCAGCACTTCTGATTGTTTACAGTGCAAATTAATAAATAGAATTCAAAGGCAATTCTTAAATTCAAAGGAAGCAAGAAAAACTTAATTTACTCTAGTTTGGTTAAAAACAATAATCATAAAATTCCCCGTCTAGGTCTTTCTGTATTCGTCTATCGGTCTATTTATCACACACACACCCCTAACACACACACACACACACACACACACACTTCCTTTCTCTTTTTCTCGGTACAAACAATCAAGCCAGCAGTTGTTTTCTGCAGTTGTTTTGGCAAATACATACACAAAAAACATTTCATTGGATAGTTTAATACCATAAACGCCATAACTCTGTTTAGACAAGAAGAGAGAGCAATTTTGGAGGGTACTTTTAGCCATTTTACCAGGTGCCAGTATGTTTGTAATATAAACATACGTAAGAGTTCTTGAAACATTGAAATATTTGTCAGAAAAAGAGAAATCCTGGTTTCCAGGTGTTTCTCTGGACGGAAATGGGCTGCATGTCACTGAGATAAAGCACTGCTCAGTGAGTTATAATAACAGACGTCGTTGCTACCACTTTCAATCCTTTGGAGCAGACACCATACTCTTCACACTCATGTATATAGGTATGAGTGATAAGCCNAAATCCTGGTTTCCAGGTGTTTCTCTGGACGGAAATGGGCTGCATGTCACTGAGATAAAGCACTGCTCAGTGAGTTATAATAACAGACGTCGTTGCTACCACTTTCAATCCTTTGGAGCAGACACCATACTCTTCACACTCATGTATATAGGTATGAGTGATAAGCTCATAGCCGTAGATGTTAAACGACAAAATTAAACAAAAACAACGAGGCACTGACATAAACAAGGCATGGACAAACTATGACAATAGCAAAAATGAATTGAGGATTAGGGAATTAGGGTGCACAGAAATAGTTGAAAATATGAAATAGTTGATCAGATGGTGAATTGAAATCGTGGATTATCAGTCGATGATCATATCAGTTATTTCGACGAATTAACCTCGAGGTAGCATTTACGATATGGCTTCCCAGTAGCATTGGCCAAATGCCACCACCACGTCAGATCACGAGATCATAGACGAAAGAAAAAAGATCTATAGAAAATGTTATAGAAAAGTAGAGATATGAGCAATGGTATCGACAGAGTATGAGAAAAAGATGAAAAACACAATTACACTTATCCTTGCCATCAAATGATTCTCACATGTTTCGCTACGCCATGTTACCAACCAAACTATGTGGGTCACTACTCCACTTAACCAACTAATTATATACGTATATAGGAAAAGGAGATAACGCTGAAGGAGGATATTTATGAGGTAGACAAACACGTCGTTACATTGATGATATCGAAATCTGTACTAATATACCGCCACCCAGTATCAAGGTATCAATGGACCAGTAACCATCTGGTAGAAATGCCTTGTTTGAAGACAAGCATTTATATATTTGTATCTTCATAAGCCAGAAGTAAAATAATTGTTCGAGAGATTTTCTAATTCACTTAATGCTCTGAAACTCTTGAATATAATCAAGTAATAAAACCCTAATGAAATCTTTTTTTTCACATTCGCCAAGATAAAACTTTGAGGAAGAATGTAACTTAATGATGGTCCCAAAATGAAAAAACCAAAATGAAGCCATTGTAAACCAAAATTCCAACCTACTCTAAAGTTCTTGAATGTGAAGGGGTCTTCCTTGTTTAATACTAGCCAATTAGTTTTTCCTATTTTTAATTAGTGATTTTTTAGATTAAATAATTTGAAAATTTGTTCTATCATCAAGAAAGGATACTTGCAGTTTCAATCAATATTTTACTGTTATTCCTAATTCGAAATTCTGATTTGATATTCAGTTGATATTTCTAAACCAAGTCTATTACAACTCAATCATGCATGAAATCAATGTGCAACTTAGATTTCTAACTATTGGTGGAAAGTAAGCATAACTTAACAAAATAATGTACAAATTTGTAAGGGAAATGCAATAGAGATTAAATTTAACTCTACCTTCTTTTGTTAAGGGAGACCAGTCATGAGAAAACCGTGAGTCAGCCATAGTAGATGTCGTATGCAACGATTGATCTCTTGTGTAGGTTGTGCACACATCAGCTAGCTGACGAAGTCCAAAAAATATGTCATTAGACATTTCTGCATTTATAAATAAAATTCAGTCTATATTTATGGTAAAGGTAGACTTGACTTCGAGCAATAAACCACAATTAGACAGGTTCTATTGTGTGGGCTACTAGCTTTAGGGAGACCGCGCGTTTTTGGAAAATTTGAAGTTTGATATGGAATTTCGAATATTGAATAAACCAATCCCACACCAGTAGCCTTTTCATTCAGGAGCCCATGCAGCTAACTGTCAGAACTCGTTCTCTTTCCAAATACGTAAGCAATCATGCACTACTAGACAACTGCTTTAATATTTTCGTCACCTATTTACTACATTGTACTGATTTAGACTTCTGGCAGCATTACAACTCATTTTTTCGTAATGGGTCTAAATTTCTAAGAGAAACTTTTACAATATTTCTAAGCTGCACATAGGGGATCAATTTGTCTGACTTACAACATTTCCAAAAAATCATCCTCACCAGATACATCAAGAAAATTACCAGGGTGGTATTTAGTTCTAAATTTCAGAGAAGAGGCGAATTTCGATTGATCTAGGTATCCTTTGAGAAAGTAAGGGCTGGAGAGGTTGTGAAAGGCAACTTGATGTATTCGTATGGGGTCACTGATCACATTCATTTTCCTCAGATCAGCAGAAACACAGAAAGGGATTAAATACCCTTGAAATCCGTCTGGTGTATACCTTTTCATTAGAACCAATTTATGACTTACTGGTTGGGACAACTGTACAATATCCAAGAGGTGATGTCCGAACACGCAATTACTTATCTCTAAAACACCACCTTTTACTAAAAATAAAAAAGTCATGATTCAAAAGTTTGTTTTTTAAATCCAAGCATGATCTTAGTAGCTCCCATTAAACATGATTTGACTAGATCGTTACAAAAAAAGGCGGAGAGCAATGCACTACCAAATTTGAAGAATAGATATTTTTAAAGACGAAAGCCGTTCACTTCTGAGACATTTCTGTGTTCCAACTAACACTAGAAATTTGTGTTTTCAGCTTAAATTGCCAGGATACACAGAAGAGTGGGGCTTTTTAGATTAGCAGCAATGGCTAATTTACGTTAAATCACAAATAATAATTTGAAACTTTGAGATTAAGCAAACGGCATCCTCTTATATGTTGTGTGACTTTTTTCTCCTTGCTTTTGGACGAGATTGCAAGCACAATTTTGTTCCAACATTCACGATCTGTCATCATGGTTGGTAAATCATCTGCACTAATAGCAGTGTCTTTAGTCTCTACTTAACAGTAAAGGGTACCACAACTTCTTACTACTGTTGGAGGCTTTCTGTAGAGTACGACCACATATAACTTTGTCTTGAACACGATAAGAGTGGTCATCAAAGCACGTTCGTCGTTGAGTAAGACGATCACTGATGCTAGGAAGCTTGCTACTAGTGTCAGCTAATATAGCATGGTCAAGCTAACTGATGTTTTGTACTCTGCGCAAGAGACTTGGTTAGCATCAATCACGTCTCTTGTAAACCCGACCACTGAGTGTCCCTATCTCCGAGTTGTGAATGAGGAGGATAGGTTCTACTGCTCTTGAGAAGAGGTTTATCTTTAGCTGTCTATGGAGATTTGACCGGCATATCTTTCCACATTTGTTGCATCAATTCATTCTAGAGCTTTGTAAATCTCAAAGTCCTTATCTGAAAAAGAAGAAATATGGAACTCATGGCTTGCGTTAATGGTTTACCAGAGAGCATATGGATGGCTGCAGACCCTTCAGAAGATATAAACTCAGTCTTGAGATTGTTGCATTAAAATTTTTCACAAAATGCTACATCTTCAAGTGCCTGCAAGAGCAATTCAGCATTTGTTATGTTATTTCTCAGAATGGCAAAATCATCTGCAAAGTCAAGGTCAGAGATGTGTTTAGCAGAATACTTTAAAGTTCTCCCTCACTTAAGTAGTCCTCTTTTTCACGCAGTGGTACAAGGCCGCCATCACAGCTGACCACTGTGATCTGTCTGCCACACATCTCACGAGGAAGCTCCATGTCCAACCCTGCTGTCCCGTCTCCTTCTTCATGATCCCAGATATTCTTGAAACAGGCTCTTTTCCTATGGACTCAGGAGTCTAGCAGAGGGAAACTCTTGGTAGGGAGGTTGGTAGCTCGCGGAAAAAAATTCTGGTCTCCTCCATCTTTGCTTCTAAACGTCTTGGTTGATGGGCTTGCTGTAGGTCTGTTTGTACATGTCTTCCTTTGAGATGGATTTTTGCCAGAAAATGTTCAGGACCCTCCTGAGGCATCAATTCTAGAACACGTCTAGTTTGTAGCTGATGGCTTTTTTCACCTTTAAAATTTCGGCACCGTACAGGAGAGTGCTAAACACATTAGTCTTGATGGATACTAAAGAGGCCGAATTTTATTTTCAAGCAGATTTTTTTTATCTTCAGTACTCTTCAGAGATTCAAAGGCTTGACTTGCTTTTGAGATGCATCCCTTGATTTCCTTTTCACTTTCCCCATTCTTAGCCGACTTGGAGTCCTGGTAGGCAAAACATTCTACTTTCTCAAGCTTCTCTCCGTTTACAGTTATAGCTGTCTCTGCCTTGTTGTTCAGCTGCAAATTCTGTGTTTTTTCTAGATCTGAATTCAGTCCAATCTGTCCTGCTGGGTCCACCACTGCACGTACGACTTGAGCAAGCTTCCCTGTCGGGTATAGTGTCTTTACATTACATCATGCCATCTGCATAGTCCTCTTTGACTTTAGGGCACACACCATTTGGCTGCCAGGTCCAGATTTACTTACCTGCCAATTATCATCCTTCCAGTCTCCTAGCATGCTTCCTCCCCTTTGCTATATTTTGGTATTGTGCTATGTGTCTCTTTGAAGAACACCTGATAGTATGTTTAAATAGTCAGCCTTACTATCCGGTGTTATTATTCTTGATCGAGTGTTGATATACATTGCCTTGATAGCATTAATCATCTTACCATTGGTACTGTATAGTGCTAGTATTTTAATCTTGAAATTTCTGTTTGAGTACAATGTCTTCTTAAAGTCGACAAAGTTAACACTGTAGTACCTGTTAGCATTCTTCATATCTTAAATGGTTCTACAGAAAGTATGATCTAAGCGATTGTGGAACGCCCCTTTCTAAACCATTTTGATCACAACGAAGAATTGTGTTTAATCTGGGAATAATCTGTTGAGGATGAGTTTATTGTATATCTTAATAGCATTTGATATCAGTAAGATATCCCTATAATTTTTTTAAAAAGTCTCTTTTTGGGGGGGGGGGGTGTACCGTGTCAGAAGCAAATCAGAGAAGTTGGAATTCCTATGTATCAAAACGGTAATTGCTTACCTCAAGTAGGCTGTTGTGAAATTCAGGTTTCTTCCAGATGATTAAGGGTATGTTTTCCACACACAGAGCTTTGTTCTTTGGTGTGTTTTTTACCACCTTTAGTAGTTCAGTTAATACAAATGGACCAGCAGATCTCTATACGCTTTTGGCAGCTTTGATTTTAGGAAGTTTTAAAAATATGATTGGAGTCCCTTCTAACAGTTTCTGGAAGTGATTATTTCATCCTTTTTCCCCTTTTGTGGAGTTTGGCACCACTTGACTTGAATAGATGGTTTGTCTTTCATTCTTGCAATTTCATTAATCTTTTTCTAAAGATTTTCGGAATTTGCATCTCATACATAGCTTTAAGACAGTCTCTTTCTTTTTTTACGTTCCTTTCGTTGACTGCAGTAGAAGTCTGGATATAAATTTTTACAAGTCTTCTCAAAATTTGTGATGGTAGGCAAGTGATATACTAGCTCGATTTTTACCAGTTTTTAGAAAGAGATAAAAAGGCGATCTCCTTCCTACTGGCTTTAATGAGGTCGTATTTTCCTTGGGTATCAGCATGGTCAGTGCAAAACTCTGCACGTCTGTTAAAGACTGAGCTGGTGAAGGGATTTGAGATAGTTAGGTCTGCGTCATGTTTTAACCCATTGTCAATTTATTCTGCTGAAAGCATTCCTAAACTTTTTCATTTAGACATAAAGACTGAGATTTTGTGTTGATACGACAGTATGATCTGATAGAATGTTGTTAAAAGATTGCATTTTCTGACGCTGTTTATCATCTTTGCTTTGACCAAGTTATAGTCCATTTGCGCTTTGCTTTGAGTAACCGTCCTATTCGGTTTGTTTTATTACAGAAACCTGGGATCATGAGGTGCAGGTTATATTCACAGAAGTTAATCACAGACGTTTTTCTCAATTCTAGTTATATGAGAATGATAAGAAAAACGAGCGTCTATATTTTGCATCTTAGCACTGAAACCTCCACATGTCACCAGAAAATTATGAGGAAGAGCATCATTGCATGCTTGTTTAGCTTTTTTGTACAAGTTGTCTACTTCGTCTTCGTGGCTGGTGTTNATTGCATTTTCTGACGCTGTTTATCATCTTTGCTTTAACCAAGATATAGTCCATTTGTCCTTTGCTTTGACCAAGATATAGTCCATTTGCGCTTTGCTTTGAGTAACCGTCCTATTCGGTTTGTTTTATTACAGAAACGTGGGATCATGAGGTTCAGGTTATATTCACAGAAGTTAATCACAGACGTTTTTCTCAATTCCAGTTATATGAGAATGATAAGAAAAACGGGCGTCTATATTTTGCATCTTAGCACTGAAACCTCCACATGTCACCAGAAAATTATGAGGAAGAGCTTCATTGCATGCTTGTTTAGCTTTTTTGTACAAGTTGTCTACTTCGTCTTCGAGGCTGGTGTTAGTAGAGCTTTAGGGGAATAAAACTCGCCAGGTATAGTTAGGGAATTTGCGACCTGAAACTTTGAGTAAACCTCGAGCATTCTTGGAGAATTGGATGCCAACACCACCAACTGAGACATTGACGTCATGTTTCCTTGACGAACTGGTGACAAGTTGATAGTCAGAGGGAGCTTATGGTATTTCAGTCTATTGTTTAGTTGATGTATTTTTTATCTTGAATATATTGTATGGATTTAAATTGTGCTGTCCTTTGTTGTGCTTGTCATCCTTTCAATAGCAAAAAATATTGTAAATGAATTGCCGGTTCTTCATGCATTGCAATAGCTAGGTATGCCTCGTTACTCCAAAATTAAAATTTAACGTCTGGTGCAAACAAGGAGAAATGTGTAAAAACAAGAAAAAGGAGGAAGTAAAATTCATCTGAAAGTGATTAATATTGAACTCCACTTGTAACTTGGTTGTCTTTATTCGTTCTCACGTAAAAATTACATTTACTACTGAACGCAAATTTTGATTTTGATTTTGGTTGAGTAAATGTACTTGTAAATATTAAAGATAAGAACGTCATAAAAACTATTGAAGTTTCATGCTTCACATCAAAAACTCTCTGTAAAACAAAAGCAGATTAAATTTATTATTGCAAGGCAAATTGCTTCTGAGAACCTTTAAAACCCTTTTTACTAAAGAAGCAAACAATAATAAACAGAGTGTATTGGCTATAAACTATCTGTTTAGAACAAAAGTTTCTTTACAATTTCTTAAATCGAGTGAAACGGAGAAACACGAGGAAGCGAAAAAATAATTGTCAAAACAAAATCCAAATTTGGAGAAAATTTTCTTAGTAGTTTCTAAAGAAGTTTCATGTCTTTTGTTCTTAAAATTCCCTTTGTTGTCAACAATAAATTTTAGAAGTAATTGTTTCTTTTCATTACTAAACCCACAGATTTCGTGATTTTGCTGAGCTGGCTTTAGTTCAGATAGGGGAAACAAATCTTCAGCTGGATCTTTTCTTTTTTAGCAAATGTTGTGGAGAAGAGAACAAATTACAAATATTTCAGAAACAAGAAGTTTCAATTTCTTTAACATTTATAAAATCTTTTGAGAATTTATCATATATTCAAGTCTTCTTCCAATATTCTGTAAATAGTTGGTGGATGCAGCAATATTTAGTACTAAACTGAGACGAGACAAAGCCTACACTCTTGGGGTTTTCCAGAATATGGTACCAGTGACAAATAGGTGACCATCATATTGTATTATACTAACCTTTTTAGATGAACTGTCTAAATTATCCTTGACGTTCTTGTTGTAGTGAACTTGCAATATCTATTGATAAGATTTTCGAAATTTTCTATCCAAAGTAAAATAGTGATTCCTTTAAGTTTTGTTTAGCACACTCGTACAGTAAAGCTAATTATTTCGAATTTCTCTTGTACTTAACTTTCGGGTTTTTTGACATTCTTTTTGCTTTTTTGCGTGTATGACACTGATTTTCGCATTGTTTGATTAGAAAGTGTAACAAATTTTCATCTGTAATTTTGCGTTCTAAGTTTTTGGATGCTTTTTAGTAAATCTGTGCATGTTAGGACCTATCTGTACCCTACCTTGCATCTCTACTTTCTCAGAATTTTCTTTACTTTAGACTTTATTTCCGCTGTCACTGTCCAAGACATAAGGCAGTGAGGAAGCATCGTCCAGCTCAATCTCCTACCAGGGCTAGAATATTTATGGCTTGCAGTTCTCGTACTTCTAAATTGTCAATTAAAGTTATTTGCTACTTTCATGGATAAATCCAGCGATACCTCCAGACGATGAAGTCATCTGTGTTATCCTTAGATATGTTCTGGTTTTTGCTCTACATCCGAAATTTCGACCTGTTTTGTCACGATTTGGTATTGCTCATGATTTGGTATTGCTTTGAGAAATCTTTCAGTTTAGGATTACTAGTCACACACCCAACCCAGTTCCTTTCTCAACCTTTCAGAATTTCAAGTCAATGACATTAAGCTAGCCGCTATATCCTGATTTATCTGCTCTTAATATTAGCCTATAGTAATGTGTGTAGCATGATCGTAATAAACCTTGTTTTGCTTTGTATATAAGACTGGAATACAAGAGAGACTGAAAAAACAATTCCATTCAGTAAAATTACGTATGATGCTTTTTATTTGTGCTGTGCAGAAACCAATCTAATAAAGTGCAAGAAATCCATGTCACAGGGCTTCTCAGGCTTGCATAACAATTAAAATAACCTGCAGCCTCAATTTAAAGGGTTTTTTATTTGCTGTCTATAGTATAAGTAGGCCCATACCTTCATTGCATAAGCTTGTTATTTAGCTTTGGATTAATGTGTTGTGCGTTATGGTTTTTTTGAATTTCTGAAGTAAGCAAACTTATCCAGAAATAAGATAAAATTTCTCGGGCCACGCCCAAAAATTTTGCAACATTTGATGGGGCGTAAATCTGAAATCAGTTGAGGTATTGAATTTAAATTTTGTGTGGGTAATGTTCTTAATGGTTCTAACAAAATATGTGAAAATTAGCCAATCCAAAATGGTGGGTTACATCTTCCTCAAATTTTATTTTGTGTGGACACTTGTTTGTATGGTCTGAATTTGGACCTCGTTTTGATGACTCTTAAATGACACATGAAAAGTTTGTCTTTCAGCAAACAATAGGCAATGGTTGTGAGCCTCACTTGGACAATGTTTGCATCGATACAAAATGGGGTCAAAGAACGCCGATCACATTGATTCGAAAAAAGTGATTTGATTGAGCCCAAGGGAAGAAAGCTCACAGATTGCCTTTTGCCTATGGAAAAAACGTTCCTCTATAGTATTCTTGAGCAGGACCAGGGTACTGCATAATGAACTGGTGTTAAATCGAAGTATCATTCTTCGTTTTGTTATCAAGGTAACAGCGAGAGATAACAAACTGGGCACGTCGTACTACGAACACCAATGCAGTGTCAGCGCAGCTTGAGGACTTCGTTCTCGGAAGTTCTTGGGGGAAATAGCCCAGTTCTCAGTCGCAGTTGGACATAAGCAGTGTTTAAGGTAATATAGCAACAGATATGAAAATTTCATCGTAAGCTAGGAAGTCAATGTAATTGTGAAGTTAACTTTTTTGAATCTGAGATCAGAGGAAATGAGAATTTAGCCAACACCGCAAATGTCTGGATAGTAGGTGAACTTCACAAGAACGTATCTTAAATATAATTAGAAACAATAATAACGACTACGTCTAATAGATCTACTAATCCAGTAATTAAGTGAAACTTAGCTATTTATGCCCTTTTGTTTATTTTTGCTCTACAAAACTTATTAATTCATCTTTTGGTGCGGTGAAATTTTTGCTACATGGAGTATAAAGGTATCCCCCGAAACTTTTTGCTTATTAGTGAGCTACTTTCGAGTACTATACAGGTACAGATGTGGTACTATAGTCTTCAGCAGTACCAGCTCTGTCATTTCTTAGGGCTCAATCTCTTTCATGTCGCAATACGAGTGCGCTCGGCAAAAGTTTTGCAATAAATGGCATTTTTGTCAACCTATCCTGAGTACTGGACTTAATTTTTAAAGGGCTTTCAACAATGATAATTGATGTCTCTATATCATGGGAATATACTGTTGAAGAAATATTTGTAAGAATTGCCATGCAACAGTAATAAGATTGATTATTAAACGATCAGTTGCTTGAGTTCTGCATGAAACATTCACATAAAAAACGTTTAAAAGTTAGGACAAAGGAAAGCTAATAATAATATAGAGACAAGTTTTTTTATCCATTTTTGTTCGATAGGCAGGTGGTAATAGACTGCTAGTAATTTAGACAGGCCGCCTTGCGTCTCTTTAAAGTAAATTCACCCTATAAATCGGAAATTAAATGTTAAAAGTTTTGTCATGTATACTTATTGCAGATCATAATATATAATGCGTTAGATTAAGAAATCAATTATATTTATTGTTTAATCAGGCGGGGTATGAAGTAGAATTTCTTTTCTTACTAAAGAAAATAAGTTGGAAGCTATGACACCTGGTATTTTTACAGCTTTATTGTAAAGAGTGACAGAGCACGACTTTTTGATCAACTTGAAATTTTTAATGTGTAAAACTTTTCACATATTTTATTTATTGAATAATACCCTGTTTGCCCCATAGATGTCTGTAAATGTTTATGCCAAGAAGTCTACTTACAAACCAGGAATGAAAACACCAGAAAAAAAAATGAGGTCAGAATTTCATGACAGGTTAAAAAATGATATTTTTATGGCTGCTGGTATTGGGGATACAAAATGGTTACGACAAAGTCTGTCATATTATGGTGGAGCATTTGAAGGGCAAAATGAGGATGTAAGATACATTGTTCTTTTGCTTTTTGGTTTGTACTTGTGAAAAAATGCTGAGTTTCAGAAATAATATCAATAATCATGTATACAGTTAGACTATGATGCGTAATCAGTTGTTCTTTAGTATCTTTAGGTTGGTTGTTTATGAAGAGTCTAAAGTGGCATTGTAAATGGTAATAATTAGATTGCCAGGCTTTGTTCTTACTTTTTTTTCTAGATCAGTTATATTGGTGAACATTAAATGAGGTTTCCTAGGTTATTTAAGAAGCTTAAACATTTTGTTTTCCAATCTCCTAGTTTAATACTGAGTTCTATAGACTCTTTGATATCAGCAATTAAATATATTTTGGTGGCAATACCAACAAATACCTAAAACCTATTTGTTACAGTCAAAGGCTACCTAATATTCTATAACTACAAAAAAAATTTTATGATACTTTTGATGGTTAAAAACACCAATGAATGACTTAAGTTGATGATTCTGTAAACAGTAAATATTGCAATTGTGCCCAACCAATAAATTTGACCATTGTTCCAGGAGCACCAGAATGTTATCTTTTTTTCTTTTTTCTTGTGCTGTCAGTATGCTGCCATTGAGGGTGCTGTTGATAATTGTGCTCTAGCATTTATTTTAAATACCTTGTATGTCCAGTAAATAGATCAAGGTTGAGCTTATATTTGTGATACTAAATTTCATGTTGACATTTGAAATTTTCACTATGACCAGTACAGATATTGTTTAATATAGATTTTTTGTGAAATAAGGAAGTGAACAAATCCTCAGCCTTGATTGGCAATCATCTAGAGACAATGCCTGGATGACAGAGCTGATAAATGATAAATGTGATAACATCTTTAAAGAGAGATGGATGCATTACCCATTCTCTTTTATTCCTTTCCCCTTCATTGAATATAAACAGGTTTTCTTATTGTGATGTACCTTAGGTTACTCATCAGATAGGGTGATTAGAGAGCTTTTCCAAAGCTTTTATTTCTTCTTTGATGATTTCTGTTCTGGAAATTGCCCGAGTACTTCCAGGTTACCAAATCACAAGAAGAAAAGGAAAGTGTAAGATGTAAAAGTGAAATCTTTACTGTCATCAGGAACTCTTGAACCAATTGTGACATTTTTGAGTTGCAGATTGTGAAGCTCCTGTCTGTATCATTAATGGCCTCCTTTTGTATGCATAAAGAGTTCTAGTGGGGCATTGATGCCAACCAAAACTGTTTATGCATTCAAAAGAGGGTTTGCAAGTGGGTAACTGGTCCATTAAAAGCAATTGCTTAGGATTATTGTATCTGGGAATGCTGGAGGAGTAACTCATCTACTAAAAGGTAACTCTGATTTAAAATACCCCCCCAGCTTGCTGTCATTTACAACCTTAAGAAAGCTTAAGAAGTATATCATAAGATAAAGCCTTTAACTGGGGCCCTTAAACTACTACAGTGTTATGTCCATTGCTGTCTGGAGACTCCTGCACTGGAACCGTGTCTATTGGCTTCTGACTTACCTTTAAACCATTGCAGGAAAATATAGGGGGCATGTTATGTGGGTATTTGTCTGTTCTAAATATATTTCCCTGTTTCCCAGGATCTGTCCACTGAAAAGATCATTCAGACTTTATTTAAGACCACTGGCAAAAGAGATGAAGCTGCAGTGTATCAGTTATATTTTGTGTTTAATTGATGTCATGCTAAATCAAGAGGACTGTTTTAAACAATTGTAATTCTTTTTACATATCATTAGTAAGGTGCTATATACTCCAAGCTGGGTAGTTCCCTCCAGTAATGTTCTGCCTTGTCACAATCTATTGAATGTACTGAATACATTAAATTTATCACTAAATGTAAAAAGCTGGTTGACACATTTGCACAGGAAAAATGAATAAAACTCTGATCCCATAGTTGGATACTTAAAACTCAAAACGTTTATATGGACAACATCAGTAAGACAGAAGTCATTGATATAGAACTTAACAGCGTTTGTCTGAATAAGACCAAGAACCTGTACAGGAAAGGGTTTTTCCCTTTTTCTTGCAAGATTAATAAGTGGACTAGACCAGGGAATATGACATGGCATTAATGGCTACAAACAACATGCTAGTATCATGTAGCTCATCAACACAGAAAGCTGAATGAATCTTGTCCATCCAACTCCATTAATGAACTGGAACAGTTAGACTAATCAGTATTTATGCAGCATCTCTGCTCTGCATTGCAAAAGCTAAGGGTAAATTCTTCGATAACCACAATGGGCCATAGATGTTGTCCACAGCTAAAAAAGAGTGCTTATTCCTCTGAAGCCATAAGTGTGAACCATATCACTAGGGAAACTGTAGCTTCAGACTACTAGGCCTACTGGCAGACACTGCCATAGCACACAGTAATCTACCATCCTCAGGCACAGAAAACAAGAATGAAAGCCTGCATCCAGACCATCAGACCAACATTTTAACCTGACTAGCTTCCAATTTCAAAGGGACAGTTATTCACTGATTTGGCTAGGCAGTGATATCAGATGATGCACCAGACTCTCAACAAACCGTGCAACTCTTTTAGTAATCAGAGACTGACAAGTGCCCTAAATGAGTTTCAAAAAATAGAATCACAAAAATACAACCAGGTTTTAGTCATCTCAACTTTAGGAACTAGAAATTACTTTTATCTTAAATAGTGTATTTGCCATATTTAATATTAATTTTTTATTGTAGATAACCAGAAAAATTGTATTGAAAAGAGGTATCTACCAGACAAACATCTTTGTATTAGAGGCTATCTTCCTGTGTAGAGACATTTTATGGCCACAGCTGGTTTTGCCCTGGTATGTATCTTTTTGGCAGTTGAAAGGATTAATACAAGGGGCTTAGGAAATGTTGTATTCTTCTTTCCAGCTTAGATATATTTTCTTCATTTTTTAAGGGTCTTTCTCCAGTCCATGTTGCTGCACTAGAATGTCAAGTCAATACCCTGAAGATGTTGATGAGCAGTAAATCTTGTAATATTAACCAAACTAGCAAAAATGGTTGGACTGCACTACATTTGGCAATAAATAATACTATGGTTAAAAAGTCAATACAGTGTGTTAAATATCTGCTGGATCTTGGGGCTGACCCTTCCTGGTAAGTTTTATTAATACTACTTTGGAGAAGTTATAAAAAGAAAGCTTTTGTGCTTTATTTTTTATCTACAAAATGTCCCATCTCTCACATGTTTTATGCAAATTTGGATATGATATGGTTAGTCATTGGATCCTAGCTTCAAAAGTGTTCAAAACCAAAAAAAACCTTTAGGTTTTACATACCAAGCCCACTCTATTTTTAAAAAAACTAAACTGTAAATGAGGATTGCTAATGATGAATGATGGTGTCAATAATATATATGGATTCCAATGATTACATTTTAGCAGACAAAAGTGTTATGATTCAGTTAGAATGTGCCAACTAGAGTCTTGAAGCACACTGTTTTGTTAGGCAATGGTTGGTACCACAGAGTTTTGTTTTTTGACTTGACTTTAATCATGACTAGTGTCTGTAAAAAATCTATCTATAAACTTACTCCAACTCTACTTTTTAATAATAGTGATGCTAAATTCTGTCTAAATTACTCACTCACTTTTAAAAGTTTGCAACTTAGGAACTGAAACACACAATGGTAAAAGCTTGCTTCTTAGTGTTTAAAAACGTTTAGTTGCAAGGCAATTAAAACCACACTTTTCAGTTGTGGCGAGTGTCACTGCAGCTGGATGCCCCAGTAATGGAGTTTACTGTGTATGTCTGGACATGAAATTCACCCCTCTACCAAGATGTTTCTAATGTCCGAGTTGAGTAAGGCATAAACTCACTCTCAATAAAATAATTCTTGATTTTTTGTGTGGCTTTTTTCCTATATCCTTGTCAGGTTCCTTTACTTTATTTGTTGTTGGACTGAACTGTGTATACAGTATTGTTCTGATAGAAGATATTTAGATTATTCTGAAAAATACACTTTTCATATAATAGATTATATATTTTAATAAAAATATCAATTTTTCATAAATTAAAAAATTGAAAATTGAGAAGATTTTTATAGGACTAGATCCTGTACTGTAACATATAGCTCACTACGCCTCATGGTTTATTTTTTTTACTTCCAATGTTGCATGTTAAAGGTAAAAATTAATTGAATTGTTTATTGTAAGATTTATTTTAAATAAGAATTAAATAGAGAGTTTAATTATTAGCCCAATATCTGATTCTGCCTATAAAGTTCTTTAAAAGGTAATAAATTTCTATAAAAATGCACTCACAACAAATTTGCTAGATAATGAAGGAGAGTCTTGTGAAATGTTCCTTTTTTCAACACATTTATATGCCGCTAGATTTTATCGATCAAAGTCTGGTAAGGTAAAGTTATCAGACTTTTTAATTGTTAGGTAAGCAAAATAATTAGGAGCAGGAGGGAAAGAGATATGCAAAGAAAAGAACCATTGTTAAGAAGAAGTCTAAGGCAACCAGACGTTTGATTCAAGATGCTCATTAGGAATTAGAGGTGAGGAAGATATAATGTCACATATGACATCTGGTGAGGAGGAAGCCTCGCACTCTGATAGGAATCTAGATGACCAGCTACATGGAAATCCTGCCAAACCCACAGTTGGAGATTACATCCTTATACGATTTGCTGGTAAGAAGATTATCCACTACTATGTTGGACTGGTAGAGGATGTCAATGATGATGAAATATCATCCAAAATTATGAAACCTCTTCCCACAAAAGATAGTTCTGAGTGCTGCACATTCTCAATGCCTGATGATGCAGAATTGCATACACATGAAAGAGAAGATATTGTTTTTATTCTACCAAAGCCTTCTAGCACTGGCAGTACTAGGTGCTGTTAGTAGAAAATTGTTTTCCCAGTAGATCTTTCTGCCTACAAGCCTGAGTAAATGATTGCATCACCTTTCATGGAGCATAAAAAACTATTATGATTCAAAGGACCAATTTTTATGCATTTTCCCAGTTGTAAATATGAATGATATATTCTACATGCTTGGATAGTTAGAGACACTATGATATTTTCATGATTTTAATGCAGTGCAATTGCAGTCTTGTAGAAAAGTGGTTACATTGAAATAGGGACTTTATCTCTGGATGTATCAACTATGAATTAGGATTCAAATACATAGTTTAAGGATAAACAACTTTTTCAGAGGGCAAATGAGTTCAAAGTCTTAATCATCTTTCAGTAAAATACATGGATTAATTAGACTGTATTTTTTCAAGAGTTTGATTTAGGCACTTGTTGTGCTTTATGAAGAAAACATAAATACTGGGAGATCCAATCAAGACAGTCATTTTTTCATTGCCTGCCGCCCTCAAATATTTTACAATTGTTTTTTGCTGGTTTTGTTCTAATAAGATTTTTTACTTGGATAATGCATAAAGATATTACCTTTTAGTTAAAAAATATTTTTAGAAATATGCTCAAGGGTTATTGAGGAATTTTGTTCGATATATGGTTTATGGTTGATTATGTGGCACAATCAAATCAGTCCTGAGCAAACTGATTCCTTCCCATGATAGATATATACTCAAAAAGCAAGTAGAAATTGGCAAAAGGCCTTACCTTTAAAATTTTTTTTGTCTATCCCTCTTTTGCAAATGTGTTCCAATGTACCCCTTTACATGTTTCAACCTCTCCCCCTCCCCCTATGGGGTACATTGGAACATTTTGATTTGACTAACAAAGCTAAGATTTTCTCAGTATTGTGTAATCCCTGCATCAAGCTTGTATGATTTGTATAACACAAGTATAGGTATTAAGGCACCACAGAAATGCTTCTCAGAAATGGCTAGATCTTTGTAAATACAGCTTTTAATGAAAAATGTTCCAACCTGCCCTGCTCTTTTGTTTGTAAGTGTGCATGTGTATACATGTTTTATTTGCCATCATTCGGCTTTGTTTGTTTTCGATAGCAAATCGTCCTGTGGGATAACCCCAATGCATCAGGCAGCAGCGGTTGGTAATATCAAGTGTATGAAACTTCTATTGGATAGAAAGGCGAAATTTGACTGTATTGATTCCAGAGGTCATTCACCATGGTCCTTGGCAATTCTCTGGGGTCACAAGGACTGCGCACGATTACTAAAGCATAACATGTGGCTTCTGAGCAAAAGGTTAGAAGCCAAAAAGCTGCATTTGCAGGAAGAGGCAGAGCAAGAACGTCAGAAGCTATTGGAGGAAAAGCTAAAAGATCAAAAAGAAGAAAAAACGTTAAGGGCCCAAGCTGCTTACAAAGCATGGTTGTCGAAGAACAATTTTCCATATCTTCAAGAACAATTTGGTCCTACATCGACTGAAGAAAGAATGGTAAAAAGGTATCTACCGAAGCGTTCCCAATCATTAACAGTATCGGAACCGACAAAGGATGAAGAACTTAAGACGCCAACTCATCGATCTGTACATGTTAAGTCGAGTCAGAGTTATATAGCTGGCATGCCGCAATCTGCTGCAGTCAGGCATGAGGACCACCTTGATGATAAAATATATCTTATCCCACTGGCATCGTTGGCTGCTGCAGCTAGTAAGAGACCACAGCTTGCAGGTGCACAACTGGACCTTGCTAGACGCCAGCAACATACTGGAAGACCACGAATAGTACATAAAAAAGGTGCACTACAATTTCCTGTAATTTGAATTACTTTAGCCGGGATGTGATGTGTAACTTTCAGGTAACTTTCTGTCTCTAAGTTGTAGCTTTGCATCTTTTGATATCAAAGCATAAATGTTTTTACATCTAAAAGATGTGGTATTTTCAACGTAAGTATATATTTTTCGTAAAGAATAATTTTGATTATGCATACACAGTACAGAGATCAAACGAATTAATTTGATCAAGGATACGTACAATGGTATTGATGTTGATTTGTACTTTACACGCAATGAATACGTCTGTATATATTTATATGTTTTAAATTTTTGTACCTTGCAGGATCAAGTTTTTCTTTTCTGATATGTATATAAATATAAGTAAACTTGAGGAATAACTACATTTCTTGTGCAACTAAAATGTTCACATATTAATTATCATCTAGTTGGTTACATAGGCCTTCAAAACGTTTTCATACTGGTCAAGTCAGACATTCCGCAGTTCTCGTTAAGTCTAATCCCTGCTCTTTTAGTTCATTAAAGTACATTGGTTCTCTTGTCGGCACCCAAAAATCAATTCATCTCGTTGGCTTTGCCTTTGATTTTCTTTGGTAAAAACTTAATTTTTTCCAGCTTCTTCAGCCACTATAACAGAGATTGTTTGGAGAATGTAGGCAGGTGCATAATTTCTAATCGACCAGTCAAGTTTTCGGTTACTGGCCCCATTATCAATTTCATGTGGGGTTACCATCACCCCTTGCAAGTCCAACACAAACCTTTTCTATTCGGTTGTTAGTGGCAACGCAGTAGTTTGGTATCATGGCACTTGGCTTGAATTGGGCAATTATTGTTTTCCAACAATTACACTTTACTTGGTTCTGGCCTTTTTTGGACAAGGTTTTCTTGCTGTTGGTTTTTATGATTTCCTCAATATTACCGGCACAGCTACAGCTTAGTTTTATTGTATTTCTGTTAGGAACTTTGTGCGACACATTTGCGTTTAGGAAATGTTTATCGACCAATGACCAATGAAATTTACTAGCAACTTTTGTTATAGGTGTACCAAATGGAGAATTGAAGCAAATGGTTCTTCTTTCCCAATTTTGCGCCTTTGATTATTTTGAGCTTGTACTTAAATTTAATGTCATAACCGGATTTTTTTCAAGGCATCTTCAAACTGTCTTTTGGTTAGTTAAAATATTTTCATTGCTTGAGCTTCGTGAAAGTTGTTCAACAGTCATACCAGGCAATAGTTGAAGTATATTTTGGGGGTGAGTGGAAGAGGTGTAAATATATAACAAAGTGCCGTTGGGTTTTTTTGTAGTGGCGGTACTACCAAATTAAAGGTTGCATTAAAAGATCTACCTGCTTCAAATTTGTAGTGATTTCAATGTCAAAAGCGGTTTGGTTATATGACCCAATGAGGCATTTTCTGGTCATATCGGTTTGTCAGCCCGTGCCTTCCCTTAACAGGATTAAATCGTGATATCTGTAAAACCCTACGTCACCATTTTTAACATTTTTATAACCATTGAAAAATTAAGAGATAGAAGTTAGCACAGTTATGCCCCTTCAAAACTACCCATTGTTACATCAAATGTGCTGTCTGTTGACCTTTCCCCAATGGGTTCTTTCGTTAAACAACACAGACTTCCTTCATTTGTTAATTTTGTGATTTTATCCTCCGTATTATCAGTAAGTTTATTTGCAAAAGAAAAGTGATTTTGTAACAGTCTCAGAAATTGACAGATAAAATTTTTAATGTCTAACTGAATAAAAAGGCACTATGCTGTTGTTCATGAAAAACTTGTTGTTTTCATCGGGTGGTATCTCGTAGGCAACTTTTCAGTTTTAGATATCATTTCTCAATTGTTTTTGGGATTGTTTTGAAATTGAAATATGCACCAGCCCATATATATATATATATATATATATATATATATATATATATATCTATNTTGACCTTTCCCCAATGGGTTCTTTCGTTAAACAACACAGACTTCCTTCATTTGTTAATTTTGTGATTTTATCCTCCGTATTATCAGTAAGTTTATTTGCAAAAGAAAAGTGATTTTGTAACAGTCTCAGAAATTGACAGATAAAATTTTTAATGTCTAACTGAATAAAAAGGCACTATGCTGTTGTTCATGAAAAACTTGTTGTTTTCATCGGGTGGTATCTCGTAGGCAACTTTTCAGTTTTAGATATCATTTTTCAATTGTTTTTGGGATTGTTTTGAAATTGAAATATGCACCAGCCCATATATATATATATATCACGAAACGATCCCTGCTATGCTTGCACGAGAAGCTAAAAATAATTGCCTAGACAAGCCACAAACAGTAAGTTAAACAAAGACACGAATTGATTTTTAAGTACCTCTACGAAAACCAATACACTTTAATGAATTAGAAGACCAAAGATAAGTCTTTTAAAAAAAGGTGGAATGTCTGACTTGTGTAGTACAAAATTGCTTTTGTGCAAGCATCGCTTCTCGGCCTTTTCGCTAAGATTAAGTGTAGAGCTCTGGTCTCTCCTTGGTCGGGGCTTCAGCTACAGGGCCCAACCATGCAGGACAGGGGTCTCGAAATGCTTGAGCCTTGGCTGAAGACCAACCCAAGAGGAAGGGCCTTCCCACTGAGGGTCTTGGAGGAGCGATCCATATGTCTTGCATTTTCTGGTGTCTTGCGTGCTTTCTGTTCCACTTTTTCTCTGTTGCTTCATTTCGGGTCTTTCATAGATGGATATCTGTGAAAGACGAAAATGGGCCCACTGTTTACCAGGGCTTCTGTCAATGAAAGACTCAGTATAAAATTGCTTTTATGTAACCTCCTCGTGTGTATTTGTTAATCGTTAATACGTCAAACTTTTAGTTGCACAAGAAAAGTAGTTATTCCTTAGGTTACTATATGTATGTTTATATATTTATGTTTATATATAATATTTGTTTGTGTTTGGATGTATGTGTGGACATAGGACAACTGTACTTGTGGACAAAAACAGTTGTAAAACTCTTCGTACGGGTTGGTTGAAATGTGAATAAACTACTGAGTAAGTAAAGGTTATGTAAACGTGTTAAAGTAAGAAAAATGTATATATGTTTAATGTACAATGTGTGTGTCGCAGCCCAAAGGAAATCAGGGATCATTAGTTCGTCTAATATGGTTAATTTTGGGTTCCTCTGAAACATTTATCGACACTATGAATATCGCCTTTAAGATTAATTACATATATATTTTCGAATTGCATGACAAGATATAATATTATTTTAAGCGAATTAATTTTAGTTATGACGTACTTTTTCACTCCGTTGTTTACACAATAACACAATAGCTTGAATTATCTTAATTTTTAAATAGATATCCCTTTGCACTTTGTACAGTAAATTAATGATGGTTAAGATGGAGAGATTTAAACACCGTCGTCAATATGAGTTGTATCTTGGGAGGGTACTTACTACTATACTTGTTATATTTAAGCTTTGTGGATCTATTAAGACATATGCTATTTACTAAGCTTTGGTACACAAGCCAAACGCACATCATGAAGTGTGAGGAAGTGAACTGCCCTTCTTGTCGTGCATCATCACATTACTTTGCAAGGCTAATGGATATACCTGAAATCAGGTTATGTTAATCGTTAATTAAACGGAGTTAAGCCTATTATTTTTTTACATTATTTCCAAGACGTATTTGAGCCACGAGTTTAACAAGAATTACATGAAAAACTTTAGCATTAGGCCCTTTAAAAAGAGTAACGCATAAACAAACACTGTATTGACGGGAAACTAATACTCCCATTATTGATAAGAAATTTGAACTAGTGGAGCTAGTGCCATGGTATCTTTAGCCTTAAAGTATTAAATTACTAACAACTTCTTTAAAATTTCCTAAATTTGTAACTCTTGAAAGTATATTGTTCTAAATCATATATATTTTCGCCCTGTGTTTGGGCGAATTAATTACAAAAAGAGTCAGTTGAAAATTGGGTAGGTGTTTCCTCCAATAAATTTTCTTGCTGGCACCTTTGATTTAACTATTTCTAAGGATTATATATCATTGCGTAATTGGTGTAACAAGAAACGGTTTAATACTAATAGCCATGCACTTTCCAATTAACAGCCCTAGAGGAAACACCTGTACTATTAAAACGTTGTAGTACAAATCTTGGGGAGAGGTACGATTGACGATACGGCAGAATGAATGTTGATTGCATGGCGGTAAAATTGCAGGTCAATAAAATTAGGATACTTTTGGAAGCTTTCATTTATTCAAGTGATATTCTATTTTGTAAAAAAAGATTTGTTCATTCAGTGAAAGTACAATATTTACTTTCACAACAGTTGTTTTCGTATTGCTTTGTTATATTACTCAGGTCAACAGTTTTAACTTTTAGAGCACAGTACACAGTTTTACATAATGTATGCAGCAGAAGGGATCTCATTGGGAAAACTCATTTAGGCAAGATGTAAATTCGGTTTGATGTAGTAAAGTTCACCCTCTTTTTCATGGCCGTAAGAACATATTTTAACACCAAAAGGTCAGACATTACATTTAGCCTATCAGATGTGTAATCGGGACATTATTTGTTCTATAGCCCTTTTATATCCATAACTATTTCTTGATTGATGATAGCAACAGACTGTATCTTAAGGTATTATTTTGTTCACCATGAAACATGCTCCTTTATTATTAGGCTAAAGAAAAATAGAGAAACCGTGAATAACTGAAATTCATATTGTGTGAATTGTTAAGTTTTGTTGTCCGTTGGCCGTTTTCACTAAAGTCAAGAAGATCTAGCTGTCCAAACACTACCTTCAATGATCCCTTTCTTAGGCCCTATATATATATATAACCAGTCAACTTACTATATTTTATCTAATATGTGTATAAGTATGTGTGTTTTTATCTAAATCACCCGAGATTTTGTGAAAGGTTAAATGTATGGAGGCTCCCAGTTCTTTTATTCATTTGAACTTATTGGGCCAACAGTTGATGCTAATTTTGACCCCATCATCTACTTCATCTCAGGCTAGTCATGCCAAATGACTCCACTCTGGCCCAGCTCTGATAAGTAAACTGACCTGTCATGAATCACCATCTGATATGTTTGTATGTGCATGGATACCTTATGTGATGTATTGTTATAATAGTATTGTATATTATGTAATTGTATATGGATTAATGCATGTATTTATTTGTGTGTTAATGTGCTTGGTTTCTTGGATAGCTCAACCTTTATAATACAAGAATTATGTAATGGTTTAAAAAAGAGGGTTGTAATTATATTAAAGACAGAGATAATGTGATGGTAGTTTGGGTATGTAAATAATCATAGTATTAATTAAATGCTTACTTTAAGCATTCCGTATCATCGACACACGTTTATGTTGGCATTTTCGTAGATTTTCTTATGCAATGGAAGTATCTCCGAGTCTGTAACAGTTTGAAATCGTATTCAAATTAATAAAATACGTTTTCGCATACCAGAACTATTATTTATTTTTTCTGCATTTGTTGTTACGCCTCTGGAATCATGCCCTTGTACCTTACGTATCGTCACGAGCAATAGATTAGTAGGTTAAAATTAACGATATTAAACATTTGCTCCAAGCATCTAATGTGAACAGACAAATATATTTAAAAATCGATTGGTTTTAGCATTGCTTTCTTAGTTACAATGTTCAATAAATTCACCTTTTCATATTTGTTTGTGTTTGTATATTAACTGTTCTATGGGACGCATTTTTCTCATCATAAAGGTGGATAGAGTACTAGTATATGTGGAGTATTACTATACAGTATGGGCTAATAAGAGATATCTCTTTTTGTTGCTTTCACCACGCTTTATATGACAGTTAACAGAAACTACTGCTCATAGCAATCGCTCTACCCATTTTCCCCATACCCATAACCTTTTATTCTATTTAATTTTGCAGTAGTGACCGAGTAGTTAAATCAACAGATATTTACGCAAGATGCTCGCGGTTCGAACCCCAGCCACGCCCCTGAAAGTACTGGACCCAGTTTGTTGCTCCGTTATAAGTGGCATACTACTGAATTTGTATATGTTTTCGGAGATAGAATCGGAAGAGAGAAGAAATCAATAAATTTAAAAGATTAAAAAGTACAGCAAAAAAGAAAGAAAAGAAACTGCCTGCGCTGAAGTGAGCTCTTAAAAACTTTTACCCTAAACCTTGCTTAGGTTGACAGACCTAAAGCAAAAAGATGGGATAAAAGATCACACCTTCCCGTTTCGACTGCTAATTTTACACTTTTTGTGACATCCATAGCCAGGTATCGCTAAGCATAGACTACACCTGTGTTAGCATTTTAGGGGCCACCCATAACAAGCTATCGTCAATTTTTTTTCCTTGGAGAATTATGTACCTGGGCACAAACCAGGGTGAAATTGTTATATTTTGGTATTAGCTGGCAATGAAAATTTCATGTCGAAATAGTACTGGGGGTGTTAAATATGCAATTATTTCTCTGCACATTTTCATCATTCTTCCAATAATACTGTAAAATGGCCAATTGTATCTTATATTACAGTTCCACGACATATGACTTGGGTAACTATGACCTATTTATTCATTTGGACATAAAAAGTTAAAGCTGGAAGTGAATATTTTGTCGTAATTAACTGAGGTGCTAACCCTCCTTTTCCAGTTTCCGTCTCTCAGATGTAGAAAGTACCTTGATGTCTATGGTAGCAAGATAAACTTGATGGGTTTGTAGCTCCTATGCTATATTCGCCGATATATGTTTGAAACTTGAATAATAACTGACACATATTGAGAAGTGCGACGCGTATTCTTTCTTATGACTTCAGTCTGAACAAAAGGAGCAATTTTGTTTTTTTGGCTATATCGGATTATTTTGGAACAAGGTACCATTCTATGTATTTGAGCAAGAAGATTTAGATTTATTGAGACAGAGAAATCACCATAAGAACGAGCTAGGTCTCAGCAGGCCTGGATACATAACCAACCATATGTTTATATATATAATTTACTGTCATCTTTATTATTGTTGTTGTTGCTGTTATTAATAATATTATTAGAGATCACATAGAGCTTTGATTTAAGGAGTTTCGGTTGTTGAAGTATTTATAAGGTACTTAAAGGAACATAGTTTCCAATGTCAGCACTTTTGCCTTGACGAGGGAGGAGGAAATATTAAATGGAAGGTATAAAATGCAATTGAGAATGAAATACTCACAGATATTTAGATGTTGAGGATTTTGTTATCAACCGTATACCTATGTTCCTTGTGAAGCAAAGTGATTATATTACTTTTCCTTTGGCGCTGTCTTTACTTTTATTTCATTCCATTCGAAATGTTGTAATATGTTAACAGTGGTAAAATGTGTTGGCTGTACCACCTGGTTGCTCCACAAAGGTGCTTTGGGTTTGTTTCAAGAACTAATTGTATTAACTTTCTTGGAAAAAATGTAGAATCCATGGATAGAAGTTGAGGACTTCAAATCAAAGATACTTGGCAAAATTCTTCAGAAATAGGCAAAGATAGCAACACAATCTTCTCATCATCCTCAAGAGGAAAGTTTAAAAAAATTTTTGTTCCAGGTCCTGGGGACTTCCGTCGTGGGCAGTCTTTTCTTTTGTGGTAAGAAATGTTCCTATGCCTGTCCATTCACACAAAAACACCAGCAGTATTATGTGTAACTTGACTTAGTCTCGTTAACAAAGCAACCCAAGAAATACCAGGGTCATAAAAGTTACTTTTTTTGTTTTTCCTAAATTCATTTTCTTACTGGCTGCAAAATAAACAAGTAGTAGTAATCTAAATTATTTCTTGTTTTACGCCAAACTTCTGAATTTGCAGTGGGCATTTATTTTGTCTTCTTTGCAACCACTTAAGAAAATTAGTGTGACACAGTATTGCAGCATACACGAGGAGTCAAACTTATCTTAGTCACCAACTTACCAAAATAAAGATGATAAGGATTTTTATCAGTTTGATATTGCTTTTTTATCTGTTGCCTAGGTTATTTTGCCACAAATTTAACAAAAATTAATAGTATTGTTTACATAATGGAGGGACATAACGGTTATTGTGGTAGAGTAAAGCAAGCTGTTACTGGTTCTGAAGCACTAATGTTTGACAAATGAAAAACTGCATGTTCTCAATAAAACAACAGAAAAAAACATTGTATAATGCTATCACTTTTAAGATGATACAACTTCTACAAGGATTACATCATACACCTGTCATCAGCTGTAGCCTAAAATCATTTGTCCTATGTACCTTTTGTCTAAATTTGTGTACGTGAAATAAGAAAAATCGAAGTCAAGCTGTATGTTCACTCCTGGGCCTGAAAATATAAACGAGTATCATTTTTGAATTTAAGGCTTCAAAGTTAATAAAAGTCAACTGGTTTAAAGCTTAAAGTAAAATCCTTGTAGACCAGTACAACGGAGATATTTTAGCAAACATTGCTGACGTTTCTACTTAAAGAGAACTCGTCTGTTACAACAAGCAATGGACTAGCTTTTTAGACTGTGGTTGATGAGGGCCAAAATTGATATCTGCATTAGACATAAAACAGGATTTTGTACAAGGACTGGTTAAGGATTTGGCATGTTTTGACTTATTATTTGCAAAGAGAGGAACCAGCCAACTGTAAAACATCTATCAGTAATATACGAACACAAAGTGACCGATTTGCAAAGTTTACCGGTGCTAACTAATAGAGGGATAGCCAACATTGATGACGATAGGAGCCGCGAACGTATCACCACCACCACCATCGGTGGACTGTCCCCAGGTAGACAGCCCTCTAGGGCCTGCTTATTTTTACATGGAGGCTGACACTAGCCATGCGCCGTTCCCCGTTTGCCTTCATAAAATGAAGTTACCAGTGGTCACGCGGCTCAGAGTGGAGGCTTCGTGGACGTGGGGATCCGACTGGTGTGAGAGAGGCTATGTGGTACGCATTTAGCATGTGCCCTTTTAAGACATGCTTTCATCACACCTTTGACCACTAGTTCGAGATATGAGCTCGACGCAGTAAGGTAAGGTAACTAATAGAGAAAGCGACGTAGCTGAACACGAAAGTGCAAACGACAAGTTTTGTAGGAATTTTATTTTAGGGTTCTTTTAGTAAAAGAGAAATATTTCAGTTCTATGTATACAAAGAAGGTACCATTAACTCAAACGAATCTTCAAAGTGCCCTGCATGTTACAAGTATTGGCCACTTACCCTGAAAGCATGGCCAACGTAAACTGTTGTTGCCAGGGACATTGTTCTAAGTATTTGTTGATGTTTTTTCTGGTGTTCTTTCTCCTCTTTTATGCGGGATGTAAGTGCTTAGTTTCTTAGACATTACACTAAAAGTTAAATGCAATGAAGACAGTGGAAACTTCCTTGCCTTCTCCAAGGAAAAGCATGTTAAAGCCAACAACAGATACAAATATTTAAAAAACTGAGAAGCAATGGCTTTTATGAATACTAGTACTTGAAGACATTGATCCTTGTTGTTTTCATCGATATATAGAATGTAATTGATCTCATACAGCTTACCTATACAGAAAAACCAGCCTTAATGTTCTCAAAGACCATGCCACAAATGCGAAAGTCTTGGATAAAGTTTCGTTAGTGAAATTCTGATCTCGTTAAAATCCAGTTAGCATAAAGTTCCAACAACAAAAGGCTTAAAAATTATAACAATGACCTGAAGTTTAGAATCCCTAATTATTAAATGTATGTGTAGAGACAAGGTGTTCAAAACAATAGTTCCATTGACCAGAGAGAACACATAAATTGTTCATACATTTTATAAAATTATTAGGCATATTAGGCCTATAATAAATGCTAAATAAATCTCCACTGTGGTGTTCAGGAAATAAGCTCTTCGAAATGTATTTCCAAAGCTCCTAGTAGGATTTCTTTAACCAAGTACTCACTGCTCTTGTACTTCAAAAAGCCTCATATTGTTTTAAATATCCTTCCGGATACTACTGTTACTTTCTATAGGGTTTGTTAAAATTCATGTTCTTTTGAAAGAATTAAATATTTTCAGACCTTTTGGTGCAGCTCTTTGTTGTTCCATAAGTTGACTATAGTCGAGCCTAATCCACTTTTGACCAAACGCAAATTTGAAATAGCTATACTGTTATAAACTGAATTAAAGATTTGTTTCAGAATTGCATTTTCTTGATTGTTGTTTCCACTGGTGATTAGTTTGATTACAGTAATCTCATTTGTTTGCTAATACAGAAGGCTTAAAGCACATGAAGCAGACATCTATGACCGGGTGGTAATTAATAGCATTTAAACAAAAGCATTTAAATGACAATTTGAGTTTTATTCTGATCAACAGATTTTTGTTCATTTGATTAAAAATAGCCAGTTTGTAATTACAAAATAATAATTTTTTCTTGAATTCTAATTGTGATCGAGGTAAATAACTATTCCCAATTGTAGGAGAGGAAGTTGTCTCTGAGCAAACATACACACATGTTGGCTACACACATGACAGAAGATCAACCCATATGCACTAAAAATGCAGCTTTTCAAGCGAAAATACACAAATATAATGCATCCAGAGGAGTACTTGCGCTAGCATTATTCAGTGACCTAACCAAGGAGGGGGCATCCCTAAAAGGTGAGAGCTCTAACGGCAATACTAGAAGAAGTAGATCGATGGCAGAACTGCACAATGCCACCAACAGGCATCGAATAAAAAAGTAAGAAAGCAAGGCCTTGCATGTATTTAAAGAGGACGGCGCAGTACAGATGACCAACCAACAAACGTAGTCTGCGCGTGGTTTTTGTCATACATGAGTCATTTGCAAACCAATCACCTTTATATTTTAGGATATGGCAGAGGCAACCTCGGAAAAGAATTGTAAGTCCTACTGGACCTTCAGCGCTCCACCATCTTAGTACCCCCTGGTAGACCATGACCAAAGTAAGAATATCCATTACAGTCTACTTTCTGGCATAGGGTCGCGTAAAAACATCGGAGTTTAATCAACAAACCATTTTTGGAAATTTCATTTTGTTAGCATAGAAAAAAAAGTTGGATGGACGTCGTGCTGATCTGCACAATTGAATTTCACCCATTTAAAAATTTTAAAAAATTGTCAAATTTTTTGGAAGCGGTCCAGAGGAAAATTCTTTAATTTTATCAAAAGTGGGCATGTGTACATCATCAAAAAGTTTATTTTGTTGTAGTCATTGGTTTGACGAGAAGACACTTGTCAAAATAAATCAAGCTGTTCTTGTAGCAATCAGTTGACGCTTTACCACACTTGCTCAAGTTGCTTTTATCCCATGAACACAACTTTTTTCGAAAAAAAATTTTTTTCGGTTTTTTCATGTTTTCTCATTCTCAGTATTATTTTACTTGTAGAAATATGTACATAATTGTATTTTCTGGGTTTAGGTTGCTAATTTCCTCGCTAGCTACAACATCGCAATGATTTCAAGCAATGACGTATTTTTCTTCCTTATACCTTCTACGTTTAGCCACCCTCTGCCCTTTGATTTACCTTCGGTATCCAGTTAATAGGCTCTCTTTGGAGTAGAGGCTTTAAAAACAGCCGCTTTTATCTCTACTGCATACATTCGAGTCATTCATTGAGCTGGACGGATTGCTGTTGTTTCTCGATAGTAGTTTCATCTAATTTTACAATGTTGTACCTCACCGATCAGATAGGAATCCAGCTAATGATTGCTCCTCATTTCTTAAGGTCCTGTTAATTTTATAAATAAAATTTAAGCTGTATTTTCCTCAGCAAATTTTGAGACCTGTAAATGAGAACATGTAGAACTTCTCTTTGAGTTATTACTTGACTTGAACTATTACTTTCATGTTGCATTATTGATATATTTCTACAACTTATTTCAATGACAGGAATTTTGTGTAAAACGTTGTAAAGTGACATTATTTCAGCACTGACGCCGTTTTCCTTTTAGTTTATCCATTGTATTTGCAATTATTGCTGATAATTCATAGCGGGAGAGGTGATGCTGAAAAGCCCTTGCAGGACGAGTCAGCAAACATTCAGCAGTAAATTGTGCATCATAAACCAAGATAATGAAAGTGAAAACCAAAATGGCCAGCCAATAATTAAGGAGGCTGCAAGAACAAAGTAGGACAGTGTTTACCAACGATTGAGAGACCATTAGGACAAACCTTTTAAGTGCCCTCTTGACAACAGACGCTACAAGTTCTACACGTCAAGTCACTGACTCATATCATTATTTGTCTGTCTTGAAACTTAATTGACGAGGGCTGAAAATAATATCACGAGAAGGAATTCTCCAGAAGTCACTGGCAGACGAAGGACATAAAGAAGATGAACATGATTCATTGTTGATGATCAGAACAAAGACCTTATTTAAATTTTTTCACTACCATGTCACCGAGGGAAAACAAAAAAAACTCCTCCATATTTGGACGATAAAGAAGTCTATAACTCATTATTTCGTTCAAAAGGCAGTCAATATGTATTAGGTAAAAGGCATTGAAAGCAATGAGAATAGATCTTGCAAACTAAGCAGATTTGCAAAGTTTAAATTGCCATGTAACCCTGTCCAGCCACTTTCACAAAAATTGTTTTACTCTAGCTGCAATGGACAACTTTTGCAATGGTGACATAAGAAGTTTAAGCTTGTGCGACTTTGACGGTTAACAAGAGTGACGTGCTGACGTTTTTAAGGCTTTAAGGGCAAGACCAAAATTCTGTATTCATCTCTTCTAACAACTTTCTGGTTCCAACAAGTCAAAGCAAGTTTGCACACTTCAAATCCGTCCAGAGATTGGCTGAATGAGAACTTTGTGGGAGCATTTAACCCCGTTTGAGCGTTATAGATTCACTGATCCATTTGAAGACTACTTTTGAGTAAAATCCCTATAATGTGGATTCATCTCTAACCGCCCCACCCCCTGGTTTCTTTCTTTAGGACTACTGAAGAACAGATTGCACAAAAGGAAATTCAGAGCCATTACTGAAGTCAATGAAGGACATTAGAGGCACCACTAGGCATGACATTGGCAAATTAATATCGGCTCTCACAAAATGTGGCCGAAATGAAAGAAGCCATTTCGAGTATGTGCCCCAACTGTAAGGAGAAACATCAGAAGGCAACAAAATTTAATAAATTGCTCTAATTATTTTAAACCAGTCATAACCATAGTTTATTGGAGTTCCACAAAAAAGGCTTTATTTTCTTTCAAGGCTTTCTTTCTTCTTTCACGTTTCCCAATTTCCTACTACGGGACAATGTTCTCACATTCCATGCTATTACTATTTAATCAGAATACTATTCTGATTTATTTTTTTGCTGCAGACAGTTCAAGCCCCTAGATTCCAAAATTCGTCTCGGTGCTCCGTTAAATAGATAGTTCATTGGAACTTTCTCGCATCTTTTTCGCATTTGTAATATTAGGCTCGCTTGAAAACAGATTACAGATTACATAAAACGTTTCAGAGCGACATGTAGAAACCATGTTTAAGGATGGACACCAAAAGTGGGAGCATTTAATCTTGTTTGTTGTGTTTATTATTTTTCGCTCGTTATCATCTGCTTTGCACCTGCATGCGTGTGCTCCTCGTCAAATTTGATAATTGTGCTCACTCTATTTGATGTGGTGTGTGCAGTGCGTGACGAAACTTGTATAAATAAATAAATAAACCTCTTATGTTCGTTATGTAACACGAAAACAGAACACACGACGTTTCTATCATAAGAAGCAGTTTAGAAGAAAGTACTGCTTGACTGCTTTAAAAGTTAAGAAAGTCCAGTGCTGGAATTTTGAGATTGAAGCAAGTCAGTAAGTTTATAAACATTTGAAATTCTAATTTTCAGGCAAGCCCGTCATTTCTTTAATTAAATTCGTATATATTTCCCGTGTTAATTTATGTCTTTCTGCGTCATGTTTCTGTGTGTACCACTGCGATGTCGCACAAGGTGCTTTCCTGTTTTAATTACGGATACCTGTTTCTGAATTTTCGCTTAGAAAGCCTTCAGAACGTTTTAATACTGAAATCGTGAAAAACCTAAGAAAGCTTTAATACTGGGACAGAAAGAACTTCCCTATTAAAACTAAAATATGTACTGAACGTCAATAACTTTTTCTAGATGAAGACAAGTCGTAGCACTCTGACATCGCTTCTTTTTTGAAAAACTTGAAGGGGTTTGAGGTTCTGGTTAAGTAGTCTACAATACTTTTATCCCCTTGACAGCAACTAGGATAATTTTGTGCAGAAAATAGTGCACGTAAAGTACAGTTGGTTCACATATTTCATTCATGCGACTTTGTAACCTATTATGCGCCCCCTATATGACACACGTCCCATCATCCAATTGTGAAACTATTCCTTTTCAGTAAATGTTTTATCTTTTGAGAGTGATTTCAATGACAGTTAAAATACCTTTTCTACGTCTGTTCTTTATCCACTCTATGTCAGCATAATGCTGTTCCGTCTTGCCATCGGCTGACAAGAATCAAAAAACGTGGCTTTGTATTTCAATCCAATTTTTCCTGGTTGTCTCATCAGACATAATCGTGAACGGTTTGGCTTTCCTCCTACTGGCTTCACTTTTTTTCTTCATTTATTTAGAAACTTATCAAAATAAGCTCATTTTGCTTTGCTGAGGAAGTATGTTTGGCATTCCCGGGGAAGACACTGATGAATTTTTAACTGAACTTGATTCTGACAGGCATTGGCATTGCCGGGGAGACGCTAATTTTTAACTCAGCTTGATTCTGACAGGAAAATGAGTATGGAGAAGGCTTTCGAAAACAAGGCGTCACCCGAAATGTCAGATTCGTCACTACCACAAAATTGAATACCATTTGCACGTAAAACCGATATCAAGAAGTGTTTTACCGATTTAGTACTTCTCTCCAATAATTCAATCAGTTTTCTATGGTGTTCTGATGACTTTTTGACGATTTGTGTTTTGAAAAGCGTTTTGAGTTACCTGCCTCAGCCTTCCAATCACAAAGGTCAGTGCGGCTGAACGTCGATTCATTATGTTTAGGAGAGGATGTCCAACAAACAAAACAAAATGTGAAATCTTTCTCAATATTATATTCCGACCCTTTGTACTTGCTCTACCAGTCAGGACTGAAGTATCTAACCTTCTTTCCGAAAGTTGTCGGAAAAATATCTAGTCGAGGTTGAAAGGTATATGTGTCAAGTCTTTTGTTACTTAAATTGAGTGTCAAAAAACTTGCTTTGATGACCAAAGATGCCACGAAAAGATCTCCAGAGAGAATGGAGTTTAGCGCAAAGTATGTAATACAATGTATTTTTATCTTACAGCGCCTCCAGGCCTCCACCTGGAGGCGCTTTGCTCGGATTACCTGTGCTCCCTTGACAAAATCATGCTGGTTACAGGAGTATGTGATGATAATCAGGTCAAGACTACCACGGGTCGATATTCGTACTGAGCAAGCTTCAATTTATAAGAAAATAATTTTATTTAGGTTATTTTATCTTATTTTATATTGTTAGTTTTTACAGTCATTCTCAGTACGGTATAGCAGTCATTTTCCATTCCCTACTACCTGGTGTGCTTAACAGACAAATCCTTTCTGTTATCAGTAATTCTTTCCCCTTAATTTGGAATGTAGTGTTTAAGTGAAGTCTTAGCACAATTGATCTTACTACTGGCATGGTCAGCTGAATTTTGTAATTAGAAAAACGAAGAATCAGACACACCAGGAAAGCTTCCTGTTTTCGGTTATCCCTTGATTGAAATCAGGAGTACTAAGAATTTATATTAGTTTTGATGTCATCGTAAAAATCCACACAACTAGTGAGAAGTAGTTGTAGCCAAATATATCTCCTACTACGCTACTTTTCTTTGACTTTTCTTTCTACTAATTGAATATTATATCAAGGATCAACTTTAACCATCTTTTTATCTTATCAGCAATTGGAGTTTTTCTGGCCATTTCCCCCTTTTTGTTTTCCATAATCCACACAAGACAACAGGTCATTCTATTTTCTGGCCAGGTAAATCGTATTGTCAAAATATCTCAGGTTCGATATAATAAAATCTGTCAAAAAATTATTG
>RDPX01000004.1:605326-641159 GCA_003991215.1 Morbakka virulenta
ATCCTGTTTTTGAAGAATATTTGTCTTAAAATAAAATGCAACTTTTGCCAAAAGTCACAATTCATTCCAAAATTACAAACTGCAATATTATTATACGGCTCGGCTGGAATTTAATTTTTGCTTTCTATTGCCTATATTTTCTCACTTGATCATATTATGGAGACAATTGACATGAAAAGTATTAAAGTAAAATGTGCAATGACATGGAACATACGACAATCCCAGCAATATAATTCTCATTTGACTGGCGGCGTAAGGCACTCTCTACTTCATACAAATTATTTCCCAACAAAAAATCTCTAAGCTATAAACGAAAACAATTTTTGATAACGACAATATGACATATCTATGTGATAAATATTTACACAAAAAGCAATGGGCATTTACTTCATACATTAATTTTTTATGGTTGAAAAGCAAACAAATGTAACAAGCAACTAATTTAAAGGAATCTAAATAATTCAACCAACAAAATATTGTAGAGAAGGTAACGTTTTAGAGGTCTTGTGTCTCCACCTCTCATAGAAAATAACTAATATAAGATAGCATTGTTGCAGAAGTTTCCAAAATTGGAAAAAATTTCACCCGACAAAGAGAATCCGGAGATTTTTTGAAATTTTTAAAGTTTCACCCATACTCTTCCAACTTTGTTTACAGATTGTAAAGTTTTTTCGGCATGTACTCAACTACTAGTTGTTTAGAAACGTGTGTTAGGTGAGAATATACGTGGAAGCTGGATATGCAGAAGTTGGATATAATAACTAAATAAATGGCATTTTAACTAACACATGCAAAAATTTACAATTACGGTCTATTGAAAATAAATAACTTAAAGAGTATTTAAAAGGTCGGAAAACTTGAAAATTTTTACATTATGAGTTAGTGCATAAATAATAACTAATAATAACTAATAATAATAATAATAATAACTTTGCATTTTTAATACTGATGTTGATGCTTAGTGACCTTGTCACCATCTCCTTTATAACTCAGAGATAAAAATAAATGCAAAGAATTTTCAAAGATTCCGTAACAGTAACATAGAAGAGACTAACCCCATCAACTTTTGCTTATGTCTCCTTCAAACGTGCTGAAAATTTTCTAAATTGCCTGCAAGTGCTACCAACACCCAAGGCTGTAGGTGTTAACAACACCCAATGAATTGCAATTTACTTCATAATGATACACCTTGTATACGTCAGCAATTTACAATTTTCAGTTAAGTAAACATTAAGGGCCAAAATAAATTGTTTTTTATATGGTCTGAACATAGAATTTCTAAACATACCCTAAAGAAACTTTTGACACGTCGTCAAAAGTGATGGCTTATGAAAAGTTAATTTACTTTAAGAGAAGTTTCTCAGCTTAAAATGTTGGGATTTACTCCAGTTTTAGACATTACTCGACCAATTCTTTTTCTTTTGAAATTTATCGAACAACCATGTGTATGCTAACGACTACAAAAATGATATGTACACTGTTTGCATATCGTCTGGTGACCAAAGTCTTGTTACCTATTTAATACTCTTGTATCTCGGAAAAAAAGATTTGCAAAAAATTTTACCTTGGTTGGGGAGGAGAGTAACCTAAGGTAGGGCTTCACATTACAGCAAAACATTATTTTCTGATAAGTTTACAATTTCCAAATAGGACAACTCTGATAATAGATATAGAAATAAAATTAAACTAACATTACCAATTCAAAATGTTTATGACGCATAGGTAAAAACCTGTACTACTATGCTTCCAAAAATATCTAACTGTTTACATACACAAGTTTCCTCCCTATAATCTCTACTCATTGACATGCACTATTGTGTTCTCTCTAATATCTAACCATTTACCTTTATCATTACAAAAAAAATGCAGATCTTTTAAGACATTCTTAACAATACCAGAACTCAAAATTTTATTGATTAACAGAATGACATCTTTACAGAATAGCAATTTTCATGAATATCAATTTTTAGGATCAGGGTCTCTTCTCTACTTGCAATTTGTTTTTATAACAATAGCCTAGACTTCAACCCACTAATCACTGTCAAATAAAAACCCGTTAAATTTACATCAATACATCAAAATTAGGCAAATCGAACTTTGCTTTACAGATTATTTAGGAATTTCATCAAGAAAATATAAAGTGGTAATTAAAAAACATGTACATTTGTAATCGGTGACGATTGTTTATTTTATATAAATGATAAACATGATGATCATCAAGCTTTTTGGTGTTTTTTATGCGCTGTAAAACAATTTTCCTGTGTGAAATCCAGCAAATCTACTATACAATAATCCTTTAGCTTTCTAAATCACTTCTTCACCTCGATATTTCTGGGTATCGTTGCAATGGAAAAAAGTGACTTATCTTTGCAAAATAAAGGTATTTTAAGATGAAGATAAATCATAAAAATATGAACTTCTCTTTGATATTTTTTCCTATCACATTGAGTTATGTGGGATGAAGAATGTGAATCTGCATACTTATAATTTAGAAAAATTATAATAAATACCTCTGAAAATATAACGAAATTTCTGCTGAAATGTCAGGGGTTTTTGATAATTTTCAAAAGGTGATTGTATCTTTAAATTTATGCTTTCTCTTTATTTTTGTAAATTATCATTAATGATCGTAGAGGCAGCAGTAAATTTGTTAACATTAGATAATCTTAACTTCGTTTAAACTTGATTTGCTAAAAGTATGTCTTTTTTCAAAACAAACTACGTAGTTCCGCAATGTGATATTGATTACATAACCCAACAAATTTCTTTTAAACACCAAACAAAAAATTATTCAAAAGCAATTAGTCCTATATTTCCAATTTCTTCAGTCCTAAGAAGGCATCTGTTAAGGCACAAATTTCCAGCAAATATCTACAGCTCTGTTTCAAAATATTGAAAATATTTCCTTGCCATTTCCTGCACTTTGTGATATTCATGTACTCTTCTGTTTGTATAGTCTCTAAGATCTGCTCCTGCTTCGATAAGAAACAGAGCACTTCGAAAATGATAGGATTGAAGTGATAGATGAAGTGCAGGCCATCCTTCTGCGTTCAATGCATTAACATCCCCACCGTTTAAAATCAAAATCTGTAAAATATCTAAGTTTCCATTATTAGCAGCTTGATGTATTGGTGTATTTCCATTTTCATGTAGTTCACAACTATTTTCCATATTTTCGTTTGTGCTTTTCTTCCGGAGAGCTACCTTGTAAAAAAGATCGTCTCCATTCACTCTAATTTTATCAGACTTGGGGCTTAGTGGAACTGAAACATTTTCAAGGTTTTCTTTACTTTCTTCAGCTTCAAGACTTCTTTTGGCTGCCTCCGAAAATTTTGGCTTTCTAGGGATTGAGTATTTTCTAATAATGTCGTGGGGCACTTTCTCAGAGTCAGTGTCCTTTAATTTACCTGATTCTTTTAACAGCTTGTTGTAAGACGAACGCAAGTCATGGATTACATTAAGAAACAACGGCACTGCCTTATTTTCTTTCTGATACCTTGAAAGTTGATCTAAGACTGTGCGGAGACCTTCTTCTGGTGAATCCTCCTCATCAAGATGGTAAATTTGCTTTCGTCTGATAGGCGCAATATTAACAATACAGGGAGGTTCTCTAGGAATACTGGGCGATGAAACAACAGATTCATCAGGAGATTTACTTTCAGGGGTTCCAGTATTCTTCTTGTCTGCTTCAGAAAATGATTTTGATCTTGATACTTTTTCATGCTTTTTATTGCTTTTTCTGAAAGAAGTTGTTCTTAATAGCTTTTTGCTTTGTTTTGTTGGTGTCACTTCAGGTTGGGACTTTGGTGATGTCACTCTGCAGCCATTTTCCGTGGTTCTGCCACTTAGAGATTTTGTTCTCGTTATGCTGCCGGGGGATGAAACTGGTGTGTTGGTGAGACTTTTAGTTTTTGATACTGGACTTTTAATATTCTCTGCTAAAGGCCCATTCTTCTTGTAAAAAACCGACAATTTAACGTCTTCAGACTTAACTTTAGGAATATCCTCCTGCGCAGCAATATAGGATCTCCGGTAGAATTTCTCCTTCTTAAGTCTTTGCTCTATTTCCTGGTACCCAACTTCTATTTGTTTTAGCTCCTTAACAAATTCTGGTTTATTGTCATTGTTGAGTGCTTTGTCCCCTTTTTCGAACATACCATATTCCCTACGTAATCTATCAATTTGATCCGTCTTATCATCGCCACCCTTAACTCTTGTTTCAAATGCTAAAGAACGTGATGGCTTTAGTTCAATAAACTTCGTGGGAAAAGGTTGATTTCCTTCTTCGTAATACCCAGCGGTTTGTTCCTGTATACCAGGTTGTTTGTAATTATTGTTAAGGCACGATATATTACCCTGGGCATAAGCACTTCTGTTTATTTTAGCATAATCTACTTCAAAGTCATCGGAATAAGGTACTTTATTTTCCGTAGGAAGTGTATAGGTCCCTCCTTGAAGCTGAAGTGTCTTGTACCTTTGTTCTTTTTGAGACCTTGGAGTATAACTACGGTATCTTCTACTGTTACGTTTAATCTCCGATCCATCTTCTTTAAGAATTGCTTTTGTAACCTTATGACCTTGATAATCAAAACCATTAATTAATTTAATGTTATCCCCTCCATACTGTGTATTTTGTGATTGGCTTTTGAAAGATGGACTCCTGGCATTAAAACTAAGAGACCTCTTAGTGTTTTGAATGTGCTCTGGACTATTCAGGCCCATTTTACTTTTACAGGTGGCGCATCGACATCGAATTTTCGGGTCATATTTTAGTGAGCACACTTCGTTATATTGGGTAATGGGTAATGGTGCAGAAATTTCTGGCCTTTTTGAAGCACTTTTGTTTTTCCTCTCGTAAGAATTGTAACTTTCATTGGAGTAAGAAGAGTCTGAACCAACAGACATAGAAACGTCAGTAACTCCTGAACTATCATCTCCAAACCCGGCCTTTGATTCCTGATATAATTCATGATGTTGAGCGATATTAAAGGATTTAGCTCTGGAGACGGGTGTCTTTTGGTAATGGTTGTCTCTGTCAAATATTGGAGACATACTATCAACAGATCTTCGTCCAAATAAACCAAATGTTAACATTTTTTCTCCATCTGTATCAAACACATCCCTTGCTAGCTTCTTCATTTCGTTTACATCCCAGTTGTTTACCCCACTTGCCTTAATCTCCATTTTCCTTTAATTACACATTCATAACTTCTCTACATCGTTTGATACAGATTAACTAACAAATTGGTGCTTGCTGTAGTAAAAGTTATCCAGGTATTCAGAACCTTTATTGATCTGTGGATAAGAAAAATATGTAAACATGGTGTTACAATATTTATCGACGATGTTTAAATTCTAAAAAGGCAAAGTATCGTTTATGCCTAAATTAAATTTATAAAACTCCTGGTCCAATGGAGATGGTAACTAAAGACTGGTAGAGTGTTTGTTAAAGAGAGTTCTGCTATCCTTCTGTGATATCCTAATTTTGATGTTTAAGATTGAAGTAAAGCCTCCCAAGATAAAGATATTGTACAGGTTGCATTGATAAAACAATTGACGACGAATAAATATTTATTTTTACGGCGTATTTGTGAACCTTTCCAGTTCACACAATGTCCTTCACTGCTGTCATGGAAATCTAGCTAATAAATGCAGTTGCCATAAACTATTTAGTTGTACCAGTTCAATTTGTCTTTCAACAATCTATGTTTCTCAAGTAATCTAAAAAGGGTAATTATCTACCTGCTTCCTAAAAGGTGATTTATTTGAACATTTGGTAAGGTTTAAAACCATGCTTCTGAGTAGGGCCATCCTTTCTCTGATCATAACGCTTTGCAACCGCAAACTTATCAAGGTCACTCTTCTTCCTTATTTGCGGCATTGTGGTTTTAGATTGAAGAGTGCAATCACAACTGTTAATAACTACAGCAGTCATCAATAGCAAGTAGAGAAAAACTCAAATTTGTATTAAAACCTCTGAGGGGTATTATTCCCTTTGTCGCTAACATAGGATATTCCTTTAGCGGCTTTAAATTTGTAAACAAAAAGATAAAACAACGGCTTGTTTCTAAAATAAACTGATCGCTAGTCTTTTACTGGCTTACTTTTAGTTCCAAGAGTCATATGTTTTTCCGCTCTCCACAACGATATGCAAACATTTTCTTTTAAGCCTAAGTAACATTAATTGCCTGATTCTGCAATAATTCAGGGAAAAAATTTGTAAGAAGTACAAATATGCAGCCCTTTTAGCTTAAACATGAACAAGAGGTTAACCTTCTAATGACTGAGCGAGACCGAAATTTCAAAATATAAGTTCCTTACTAGTGTTGTGTCTGACTTGATTCTCTCTTTTTCACAGTTAAGCTATTATCTCATTTTATTGAAGATAGAGGCTAGCCTCATTCTCGATTTGTACAGTTTTACTCTACTGAGCAATTCTAACTTTTTCAATAGAGACCTTTTGTATTAAAGGACTTTACTTAGAAAAACGAATAAATACCAACCATAGAAACTTTTGGGTAAGCTTCTGATTTACACCCACAGACTTTATATGTATAACCTCAAAAAATACACCATCCGTCACATATTAACCTTTTGACGTTTCTTCTTCAGACTCATAAGAAGAAATATCGAAACATTACCATGTTACCATGGTGTATTTTTTGGAGGTTTTAGTCGCCTTTTTACAGCTTTTGAAAAATTTGTATATATTTTTAACAACACGGCCAGAGAGTTATTTCTCAGAAGCTCTGTGCTGCACTGATGAGCCCACAAAGGGCGAAACAGTACTGTCTGCAGATTGAGTATATATATATTTGCTAATTGCTGATTTAGATCATTGAGCTTTCGATGTCAAAGTTTCTGATCGATTTGAGAATACCTTTCAACCAAGTTTGCCTTATTATATACCAACGACGCTGATCGTCCTTTTTTTAACATTACAAACATGCTGCACGTCAACCAAAACAATTTTTGAAATTCACCTTCTTGATCAATGTCTCATAATGCATAATGGTTAAAACCCTGGACTGATAATCCTGTGCTCTGCGTTTCCGGGAATTTGAAGTTTTACTAGGGGACGATTTCCTTGTTTAGAAGAAAACCAATTCCGGCCAGACTTAAGCTTGTAGGTAATCTGGAATTGAAATATATCCTAACAGCTTCTGGGTAAGCCCAACAAGAATTTTATGACAAGTTACACTAAATAATAAGGGAACAGTTGTCTAGATATGATTGCAACACAGCTATTGTTTTATTTAATGATGCANAAGCACAGTTTAAGAAGTTATTGTGGGATCCTGTCAGAGTGCTCAAACTACGCATGCGCAGTGAGCTCCGCATATATATATATATTTGCTGATTGCTGATTTAGAGCATTGAGCTTTCGATGTCAAAGTTTCTGATCGATTTGAGAATACCTTTCAACCAAGTTTGCCTTATTATATACCAACGACGCTGATCGTCCTTTTTTTAACATCACAAACATGCTGCACGTCAACCAAAACAATTTTTGAAATTCACCTTCTTGATCAATGTCTCATAATGCATAATGGTTAAAACCCTGGACTGATAATCCTGTGCTCTGCGTTTCCGGGAATTTGAAGTTTTACTAGGGGACGATTTCCTTGTTTAGAAGAAAACCAATTCCGGCCAGACTTAAGCTTGTAGGTAATCTGGAATTGAAATATATCCTAACAGCTTCTGGGTAAGCCAAACAAGAATTTTATGACAAGTTACACTGAATAATAAGGGAACAGTTGTCTAGCTATGATTGCAACACAGCTATTGTTTTATTTAATGATGCAATGCCAAAAGCTACGCAAGGCAACAAAATAAAATATAATAATCATCGCAATTGTTTATTATATTAAGATGTAAGTATATTTATACTCATATCATTAGTACAATAATTATCAAAAAATTAAATATAAGTGTTGTATAATTAATTATCAATATTCAACTAATATTATTAATAAAATAATACATTTTTGAAGTCTGTAATTAATCTATGTCTTTATCCTTAGATTCTAATGTCTCTACGGTCACCTATACTAAGTGAATTCAAATTTCTGAATAAGGCTTCACGTCTTATTTGGAAATTTTTCTTTTCAAATCTAAATCCTTCCAGTAACAACCAATAACCCCTAAATCTATGAAACATTAATAACAGCTCAGGTTAGTCTAATAATTACATGATATTAAAATAGAGATAGTATAGTACGAACAGAGCTGGTTTTAAACTTCTTTTTTGGCAATAAAAGGAACATCTTAGTCAGATCAACCTAGTACATCAGATGAATAAAGGATTTTTAATTACACATTGGAAAGGCTCCATAATCTCTTTTGGCGCCTATCACAAGGTTTCTGTCAAGACAACTTTGTAACAGCTACAGCGATTTCCATCATCACAAAAATACAACGATTGGAAAGCCCTGACACATAATTAAAACAGCTATTAGCTGCTTTTTACACATATTGCAAATTGAGGACCATAAGAATAGGAATTAGAACTGTCACTGGGTTTGTATTCTTAATTTGTGATCAGGTTAAACAATTTAGAAAGAAATTATTTACTTCATACAAACCCATGACTATACAAAACTATGACTGAAAAAAACGATTTCTGTTCTGAATACCCAAGAAATCTCATATATAGTCGAAGCAAGCCATGACTGAATTAATAAAAAAAGTATTATGCACAAATCACGAACGAAATATCAGTCAAAATCGGTTACAAAACCACTAAAACCTACTCAAGGAACAGCGTATGATCCTTCAAATCTGTGCTAAAATAATTTCAGTTAAAACAAATAAATAGTATTCTTAGTTCAAGTGAAAAAGGATATTGAAGGAAATTGATGATATTGAACTTTCCAAAGATAGAACAGGTCACACACACACATATATATTTAGATGTATATGTATATGTATATGTATATATGTATATGTACTCTCACATACATGCGTATGTATGTATATGTACACTCATATACATACGTATGTATGTGTATGTACACTCACATACATATTTATGTATGTAGCAAGTGGTTTTCATAAAGTAAAAATTTACGGAAAGCGCATTCTATTTCTAAGCAGTGTGGCTGGTTATTTCAAATGGACCATAAAGAGGGATGCGCAATTACTATATAAGAAAAATGAATTTAATGCCTATTACACAAGTATGTAAGTTTTTAATATTTATTACACAAGTAAATGCACATTGTATGACAATATACACGTGCTGTATATTTATCTGCTTTATTTGTAACTCATATATTCGTTATTTATTTAATCTTTTCGGAAAAGTAATGATATATTTTGAGAAAGTGTTTTATATCGAAGTATCACAATTTCAGATTTTTAATGGAAATTTACCTTTTTCATAAATGTAATTTATTTTTCCCGATCTTTGACAGAATAGTTTTCACGATTGGCTCTGAGATCTAGCTTTAAATGCTCTATTACTGAAAGGAAAATTTCTTATTCCCGCATCGTATAGTCCAAAGCTATAGTTACGGTGTGAAATACAGTGTTTCCTTGGAATAAAAAAGACGTCAAACTAAGTTCCAGCATTCATTACTTTGAGAGGAGTTTTCGTCATTAATAAATTATGTTTCTTGCTCATAAATAAAATACTGAAATGCTAAGGGTTTGACAGCAAAGAATTCAAAGATAATACTTCAGGACTTAAAATAGAGTGTAATAATAGTCTTATATACTCGATTTTATAATACAAGCATTATTTCTAGTGTTATTCTTCTAGTGCCGTTATTTTATTCCGGATATAATTTTCCTAAAGTTCGTTGTTATTCACATTTAAAAAAATTTTTTTTGACGCTCAGTTCCCCTAAAATGCCTTTGTTTTATAATATTATGCTCATTGATCAGCTGCAAATATACAGCAAGGCGGAACTCTCTTTTTTTAATGACCCATTTCATATACCAAGACAGGATCTTAACTCAATTTCTTTAAAAACGTAGAATTCTTGCCAACTGTATTTTCCCTAGTTGATTGGAATTTTACAGCTGGCATCGTTCTTAACTTGTTCTTACGTTGTAATGGAATTAAATTCAAGTGTTCGCAATAACTATTTTCTCACTAAAAAGAGAATGTAGCCAAGGCTCTTGAAAAAGCCATTGTACCATGCACTGTGAGAAGCTCTATTTGTACTTTGTACACTGTAAAATGTGCAAAATTTTAACAGAAAACAAAGAAATCTTAAACTACTTTATGACTGAAATGTGTGGGATGTCCTTGCTCAGCTATAATAAGCATAATATTTTTCCCGGTTAAGCTTTTTGCCATTCTGAGAGCATTCTTTTCCTTCTTTGACCGCAAGTATTATTACTTGAATATACTGAAAAGCTCTCGTCACATTTCCTTTTGACTAGTATTTTATCTATTTTTCTGGATGTTTCTAAGATAGGTTACCCCAACAAACCAGGGTTTTATTTGCAGCATAACAAAATGGGAAAAGGAGGCTGTTGACTAAATTGTTTTGTTGAGCAAATAGATCTGATTACTATAATCTCTATCATCGCTCTGGACTAAAAGAGCTTTTTAGACATAAAATCACCAAGTATAGTATGGAACTGTGATAAAAAGGCAGGAAATAAAGTTTAATCAACAGATAATAGTCGACCTCAGACTTAAAAGCATTCAAGTCATATTATGGAGAAAAGCACTCAGAAGCCAAAGAGCACCTAGGAGATAAAGTAAATTCTTACAAATATAAATTACAATGAAGAACAATATCTGTATAAGGATAAAGATGTTAAGAGAAATGAGTTACACGAGATGCAAAAAACTGGGTTGGCACCAGCGAGAAAAGCTCATTACAATATCATGTTAATAACTTTTGTTATGATTAATAACCATACAAGGCATAATGCCACCAAGGGTATGAAACTGTGAAGATATGACAGAAAAAAAGCGACAGAAAGAAAAGGACAAAAAAGATTAGGCTAAGAGTTGAGTTAACCTAAAGTTAACTTTGAGAAAATATACATATCACATGATATAAGAAAGCATTCAGGACCCAAAGAAAAGATCTCAAAAATTTCAGAAATAAATCACACAAGAAAATGACTAAGACAAGCCACATTGCGTCGATGAGACAAGTTGAGGTTGAACAGGAGCAGCAAGATTTGGACCTATCAAGCTATAGTATCAAGAATCTATCAAGCTATAGTATCAAGGATCTATCAAGCTATAGTAGCAAGGATCTATCAAGCTATAGTATCAAGGATCTATCAAGCTATAGTAGCAAGGATCTATCAAGCTATAGTATCAAGGATCTATCAAGCTATAGTAGCAAGGATCTATCAAGCTATAGTAGCAAGGATCTATCAAGCTATAGTAGCAAGGATCTATCAAGCTATAGTATCAAGGATCTATCAAGCTATAGTATCAAGAATCTATCAAGCTATAGTAGCAAGGATCTATCAAGCTATAGTAGCAAGGATCTATCAAGCTATAGTAGCAAGGATCTATCAAGCTATAGTATCAAAAATTTATCAAGCTATAGTAGCAAGGATCTATCAAGCTATAGTAGCAAGGATCTATCAAGCTATAGTAGCAAGGATCTATCAAGCTATAGTATCAAGAATCTATCAAGCTATAGTAGCAAGGATCTATCAAGCTATAGTAGCAAGGATCTATCAAGCTATAGTATCAAGGATCCATCAAGAACTTTAATTATTACATGAAATATGCGTTTACTTTTTTCCAAGGTATATTGTAAACTCTTACAATGGCGAGACTCTGTTCAATGAGCAAATGTTGTCTCACTTCTTCACAGCTGTCTTTATAATGGCTGGGATTTTTTCAAACGGTTCCTATTGACTTTTATAGACACTTATTTTAACCCCTGCTTTTAGATCTCTACATTACCTCTGATTAGTATCAAGTTGATTCAAAAACAATCCTCGTAGCAGACGTTTGGAAGTAAGTTCTGAAAAATTTTTTCAAAGGCAATTGAAATTATTAAAGGTATGAATGCGTTGCTACGTGTTTAAGTGGATCAGCTTCTTGTTTTATATCATTGTTGTCAATAGTTACTACATTCCATAATAAATCCGATGCTCTAGTGCCTTCATATAGGTATTTCTTTTAAAACTTTGATAGCTGTTATTCCAAACAATACACTTCTTTTCTTTTCCAGAAGTATACCCTATTCGCATGGCCTCCTAGAGAAACAGTCTCTGAGCATCTGAAATAGCAAAGGAATTGCTTACTGTCTTCCTTGGTCTATTTTTACTCTTTATCAGTCCTGTAGCCTATAACAATGGAAGTACCAAAAAAACATCTTGCTTTCTTTGATTGTTACTTTGACTAGTTTTTTAGTAACATCGGCTACCTCTATGTTGTGACAACAAAATAAGCAGAAATGTATAAAGGACGCTACAGGTAAATCTATAGAGCCTCTTTATGACGAAAATATAACACAATTTAAAAGTATTTTTAAAGATATCAATAGCCTTACCCTTTTAACAGTAATTTTTAGGTACTCTTTAACTGCTAAGACCCAATTTGTTGTCATTATTTTGTTCTTTATTTTTACCTTTTTCTCACCAAATTTCAGTTATGTTTCCCTTGCCATTACACAACGGCTTAATTTTGGCCATGGAAGAAAAAGCGAGGTGATTTTATTTGCTTAGTCATTGAACTAGGAATGAGAGAGCCTTTGAAATATGTGAGATCTTTAAATACCTTCCCCCTTAATGGTTCCTGGGTAAAAACGGTGGGCCTGGAAGCGGTTTTATTTTAGTAGAGTAATGTCTTAACTGAATGGTCTTTTATTATGACTATCAATGGATCCGCTATTACGTGATTTGAAAAATCTAGTTTGTAATCTCTTACTTGCAGAACAGTTGCGCTGTGCACCATGTCAAGGCTCATCTTCAGAAAGAGGGCCAAAATAATATCTTTCTGTCTTTTCTTTTTGTGCCATGAGAAGTCTATTACTAGTGGATCATGCTGTACCTTCTTTTACTTCTTATCCAAGCTGAAATAATAGTTGTTAAATGTAACTATCCTTATGGGTTACCATTAAAGGTGGATCTTGCGTTGTTCAGTAGTGCTTGATTTCTTGCTTCAGTGCTTCAATGACCGTTAGCTAGAGCTGTCACAATTTACCACATTAATTAACTAAAAAATATCAGATAAAATATCAATTTTTTTTTTTTTGGTTTTAACATCATTTTCCCCCAGTAATCGGGCTCAGACGGTGTCCTTCACAGGGACTTGGGACTTGGATTTGGTAGTGAGGAATTTCTTGGCCGGATGCCTTTCCTGACGCCAACCAATGGCTTTTTCTTTTGTGAATTTCCAAAGTCGCCCGCTCGAGGATTCGACCCCGGAATTCTTGGTTACTGTGCAGTTCCACTAACCATTAAGCCACGGCACCTCTTTTAAAAAAATTGATCGATTTAAAATGATCAGGACTGAGGTTGGGTGAAACAGGTTTTGAACTTTAAAGCTTCGAAACATTTGTGAGAGAAAACATATTTCCTGCTATAAATGATATTTGGCAGATCAAAGATAGGGACTGGGAAGAAATTGCACTTTGGAACAAGCAAGATAAAAGAAAATGAAACGGATATTTTAGCAGAAATACCAACAAACCTATCAGAAAAACATGTGATAAGCACCATTCCCCCATTCCCCCATTCTNTTTTTTTTTTGGTTTTAACATCATTTTCCCCCAGTAATCGGGCTCAGACGGTGTCCTTCACAGGGACTTGGGACTTGGATTTGGTAGTGAGGAATTTCTTGGCCGGATGCCTTTCCTGACGCCAACCAATGGCTTTTTCTTTTGTGAATTTCCAAAGTCGCCCGCTCGAGGATTCGACCCCGGAATTCTTGGTTACTGTGCAGTTCCACTAACCATTAAGCCACGGCACCTCTTATAAAAAAATTGATCGATTTAAAATGATCAGGACTGAGGTTGGGTGAAACAGGTTTTGAACTTTAAAGCTTCGAAACATTTGTGAGAGAAAACATATTTCCTGCTATAAATGATATTTGGCAGATCGAAGATAGGGATTGGGAAGAAATTGCATTTTGGAACAAGCAAGGTAAAAGAAAATGAAACGAATATTTTAGCAGAAATACCAACAAACCTATCAGAAAAACATGTGATAAGCACCATTCCACCATTCCCCCATTCTCTCTCTCTCTCTCTCTCTCTCTCTCTCTCTCTCTCTATATATATATATATATATATATATATATATATATATATATATAAATCCAGTATAATATACAAAATAACTAGACAAATTTAGCAGTTACTACTAGTTTCATGTTTTCTTAACAATCTTCAAAAAAATATATATATATATAACATGCTTAAATTCTTTGCACCTATACTTATTCCTAAGATAAAATCTTCTCATAGCGAAATAAATAAGCTAAATACCTCGTTTTAGTTATTGGTACTATGGTAATAAAATCTGGTTTTAAGTGCTGTACCAACCTTAGGTTTTCCAGTAAAAATCGACTTAACTTTGATTTGGTCATGAAAATCAAAAGTTCTGAGGATATGAACATTTCAAGGAAAACAGAAATGAAGATTAATTAAAAATAATTAACTTGTTACCTTCCAAAAACAACCGCCTTTACTCATTTGAAGTTCCACCTGAGGACTGCTTTCGCCTCATGAAACAACAGTTTGTAGCTTCCTTTTCGCAATCCAGTTTGAAAATTTGTGATATTTACAGTTACTCTGCTATGCAACCTTAAATGACTGCTTCACATCAAGAATGTTCATGTCAAAATTTAATTGGCTTCCTGTGTAACAATGACTTTCATAGTCCATACCCTTTTTACCTTTATATTGTTTAACGCCACATATATAAAGGTGATCTTAATCAACTGGTGGATGGTCAGAAAAAATCCTTGTTGCAAAATTTAATTGGTCGGATTTTAGCAAAACGTGACCAATGAAAAATCTTGTTTGTTGAGTAAAACTGTGATTTTATCTTTGCCACTGTTATACAATTAGTTACTACACACAGTGGTTTCAGGTGGCGATGTTCAAACCTTGAGCAAAATTCTAAAAATATATGGCAAACTGCAAAAATAATATAACTGAAGTAATTAAAAGACACTAAAACTTTGGTTAAAAAAATCATAGATTCGTTTTCAGGCTTTTTTGCACCAAAATTATCTATTACAAATATTTATATAGATAAAAAATTTAAAATTTCTATGTTTAAAGTTATTTGCGATTTCAATTTTCCCATTAGATCTAACAATACCGTAAATCCATGTAAACAGGTTTTATCAGCGCAGGTAATATTTTGTTTAAATACTTTGGTTGCACACCCTAGAATTTACACCTGTAAGCCTTTTATTAAATATAATTTTGGGGAGCTATGCTATTTCAAATTAAATTGTAAGACAGTAAATTGTATCTACTGCACCTAATAATGACTCAAGCCGTGTTGTAGCTACTTATGAAATTGCAATTAGAATATGCAAGAAGAGCAATACTTTTATTAAATATTATAGCTACCTATATAATGTACTATAAATTTAGGATACCGCTTACACAGACTGCATACCTAGAAGACTCAACTAGTTCAGTGAAGATTGTGACGGTGCTTATACACTGTGGTGGTTTATTTAATGGGATTTATAGCAACAATATTCCTACCTAGCAAATTAACAATGTTCTTCGGTCAATAAACATGCCTTAAAGTTCTAAGCTTACTCAAAATGCATTCCCTTTATTTTTGCAAAGATAACTATAATTATTGTGAAATACCGATAACAAACACTACAGATAAGAGATCAAACAACAAGCTTTCTACCTAAAAATCTTGAAGATTCTGAACTTTATGGACTCAGAGGAAATCATAGGTGTAATAGCTTTATCATGTCATGAGTCGTAAGCTTTTTCTGAGCTACGTTTGGAGAGCTACGTCTCCCATCGACAGCCTGACGATGGGAGAGGTATCTCTCGAAAAGTAAAAAAACAGACTTGCTATTTAAAGACAACATCTCTATAAAATATGGTACTTATTGATAATCATTTGATTGTATGATTTTTTGTTATTACAAGGTTTTAAATCCAGGCAAATGCTATTGGCTTCACAATTTGTTACAAATACTTTATTATTGTTATATTCTTTATGAATACAGATAAAATCAAGAACATTCGTTCAAAAAACCCCCATCTTATTCTGCCACTGCATAAAATACTGTATGGTAACGTATATTCAACGTAAAACCTTTTATATTTCAATTTATTTGACTGCAGTTATATTTGTTTATGTACACTTAGTAGCTTCTACACCATAAACTGTACGTAGAACCATTTTTTCTCTAATTAGCTCAGTTTTCCTCTATCTTTTCCACTTGCAGTAGATGTTTGTTACATTTGATTATCTCTTTGTGAAATGTGCGATTCAGAGCTTGTCTTGATCGTCTGCTATGCTCTTTTCCTATTGGTTACCAAAAAATGACTACTTTGGGTCTAGGCCTTGCTTCATTCTAAGCATGTGCCCAGGAAGTCTTATTCTCCTATTGTTTAGCAAAGTTTTTTGTGGTGAACCCTCTAACAATTTCTTCCTTACTTTCAAACGTTTTGTAGGTGTAAGGCTAGTTCTGAATTAACATTGTTGGAAAGAATGTTCTAATTTGAAAATTTGGAATTCCAAAACCTGCCCATTCCTACGGTCACCAAAATCTCCTGCCTTTGGTAAGAAACTATAACTTTACTCCATTTATCTGGTTGTTCCTCATCAGCTAAGCACATATTACAATGTTTTGGTCTAATAGTATTATATAGGTTTTTCATACTTCATAATCTAAGCTAATATATGGTTTATAACAGCTGCTTTGCTGATCGGTTTTTTAAACCAATTGAAAGAACCTACAAGCGTATCTTCTTCTTGTAAGCCAATTATTAACATTGAAGGGTCAAAAAGAGTTTCACTGGTTTAGGCAGGCCCAAGAAATTGTTTAACAATGTTGACCTATTACATATGCTATTCACTTATAGTTGAAGCATCCCTTTCTGATTTCTTGCTTTACAAGGAAGCCTGAGCCAGATCACAGAAGCTCAAAAATCTATTTCTATGTAGTATATTGAACGCATCATTAGGAAAACTGGTGTAATGTCCTTTTAGGATTTTTCTCCTACCTAAGACCGTTTTTCTACCTTTCTCTTTTCCAGTTTATATATTGCTACCTATTCTTGAACTAAGGTTTTTATTCATATTTTTACCACTGCAGCTTCTTTGGTGCTGATGGTGGTGTCTGCAGTTTACTTAGCTAATTTCCTTAATATTTCTATCGATTAATATTAACATGTTGATAAATTTGAGCAAGAGCATACCTTGCACTTGTTCAAAAATATGGCTTCCAGCATTAGAGAAAAGAAAAACAACAGACACAAGACAGGTATGGCACCACTCTTTAAAAAACACGATCCCTGTCACCAAGCACATCTGCAATATCAAAGCACAAAATAGTTATACCTAATTACTTCAGTAGCCTGATAATGGGAGAAGTATCTCTCGAAACGTAGCTTACGACTCACGACATGATAAATATCTGACATCAATGTTTGAAAGCTTCTGTGATGTCAACCTTGGCATCTTAGTTAAAATATAGATTTGTATGATCGATATTTTTAAGCGGTGTAATTGTAATCTTGTTTTAATGATGTAGTCCTTTACCTTAGTATTTTTTCTTTTTTACTTTCTAATTTTTCTCATTTTTAATTTATCTTTGTTTTTTATCTTCTTTGCTTAGTAGCGTTTCGACAACCCTATTATGGTGTTTTGTTTATTCAGAGTGTAGACTTCACTGTACGGAAGTCACATCCAATTTAACATGTCCATACCAGTCCAATTCTAACAGCAGTGTAATGTGTATTGTTTACACAATCCACATAGCTTTCTGAAATGTTTTTACCAGTAAGGTCTTTACTTTTTCTCGGGACACGAACGAACATTTGACCTTTTGCTTTCGACATTGTTCGTACCATTCTGTTGGTTAAGTATTGTTTTTACTATTTATATATTGATATAGATAGACGAGAACTTAAAGCACTTTTAAACTATTTTTAACTACTTTTTTGATTCTGAGAAACTTGGTATATTTTCAAAAAACATCGCCAGCAAATGAAAATGTTTTTGGTACGAATTGTGGCGCACCATAAACAGAGAAATACTTTGTTGTTGAAATTAATTATGCAAGCGCGTGATGACGTCATTTGCTTTAATCAAGACATTGCCTGAATATTTAGTAACTCCCCACCCCTAACCCCTCCTTCTGTACCTGTATACAATCCATATCAACATATTTTTTTAACCCTACAATTACAATACAAAGCCTTTCAGTAGCTTTGGGGGGACCTGGCCTGGAGACCAAGACAATCAAATGTAACAATATTAGTAACAACAATAATAATAAGCATAATCATCATCAATTGCATGACTTCAACAAGCTGAGCATGTCTCATCATAAAAACGTACCACTCATTACTGTTTAAAGGTGATGGCTATCATGGAGGATCAAAATTTAGTGGCATAAAGATTGGCCTCTTCTCAAAAGGAGAAGGCATGCGGGGACTTTTGTTACTCCACCACTCAATGCTACTACTACTACTACTACTGATAATAATAATAATAATAATAATAATAATATTCATAATAAAATAATAATAATTATTATTATTATCTTATTTTCATAGATTTTGCTCTGGCTTTTGTTAGTGCCGTTTACTTCTGCTATGCGAGTCATAACAAATGACCAAGGACCAGCGCAGAGATTCTTAGATTTCACATTTCCAACATCTTCCTGAGTATTTTTGCAGTTCCTAGTAGATCCTTTTTCTGCATTACACCTATCTCGTATGGTTTTCCAATCTTTTGCATCCATGAATCAAACCCTCGGGAAATACTCCCTAAAGCACCTATAACCACAGGGACAACCTTTATTAACTTCAGTCCCCACAGTCTTCCAATTTCTCTCTTCAGATCTTAGTACTTTTCAACCTTTCCCCTTTCCTTCTCTTCAACTCTTCCATCTGCGAGTATTGCAATATCTACAACGATTCCAGTCTTCTCTCTCTTATCAACTACTATGATATCTGGTCTTTTAGCCTGTATTACATTGTCACATTGGATATTGATGTCCCACACAACCTTTACATTATCATTTTCTATTAAGCCTTCGGTTGAGTGTTTATACCACTTTTCTTGGTGTTCTAATCCCCGCACTTTGCATACATCTCAATTTATTTATTTATTTATAATAAGTCTTTATACAGGATAAAACACTTCAACAAAAAGATATGCTGTTATCAATGTGCGTTCTGTAAAATTAAGATAAAAACTACTTTAAAAGAAATTTAAAGGATTTAAAAATAAAAACTGATTAACTATAAAATTGTTTAACTGATAACTTAAAAGAATTAAAATTTTTGATCTTTCTCACATCCATTGATAGCTCATTGTAAATTTTCGCGCCAGTAACAGAAAGTACTCTTTTTCCATATTCTGTCCTCATTTTTGGTAGTCTCAAGGAAAGATTGTTATTACGGGTACCGTGATTGTGCTGAATGAGTTGATAATATTCACCAAACTGTTCACATATATCTTTAACCATGCACTTACGAACGAAGTAACAGAGATGACGTTTTGAAGGCATGGTAATTCAACAGTACAGTCTCTTTTGTTTTCGGAGATAATCTTTGAAGCACGACTTTTCAGCATTTGTANAAACTACTTTAAAAGAAATTTAAAGGATTTAAAAATAAAAACTGATTAACTATAAAATTGTTTAACTGATAACTTAAAAGAATTAAAATTTTTGATCTTTCTCACATCCATTGATAGCTCATTGTAAATTTTCGCGCCAGTAACAGAAAGTACTCTTTTTCCATATTCTGTCCTCATTTTTGGTAGTCTCAAGGAAAGATTGTTATTACGGGTACCGTGATTGTGCTGAATGAGTTGATAATATTCACCAAACTGTTCACATATATCTTTAACCATGCACTTACGAACGAAGTAACAGAGATGACGTTTTGAAGGCATGGTAATTCAACAGTACAGTCTCTTTTGTTTTCGGAGATAATCTTTGAAGCACGACTTTTCAGCATTTGTAACGACTTCAGTTTTGTCGAACTAAAGTTAGCCTGAAGAACACTACAATAGGTAAGAGTAGGTACCACCACTGAATTGAAAAGGGCTTTTGCAGATTTTAAGTCAAGTTTAGGTCTTAATTTACCAAGTAGCTTGAGACGGTTAGCTGACTTCCGGAAGACACTATCAAAATGACTGTTCAGGTTTAAAGTGCCATCAATCTGAACACCGAAATACTTGTATTCACTTGTTACATTAATTGATGTTCCTCTGTAGAGTATCTTCAGGGTTTCTTTTAGTTTCGACAGCTTTTGCGACGTACCAAATATCATAGCCTCGGATTTTCCCTTTTTCAAGTTTATGATTAATTCATTTTCTTCAAACCACTTAGCCAGACTCTCGATGTCTTCTGAGAGTTTTTCTTCAACCTCACCCAATGTTTTAGCAGGGTAAGACAGCACTATCATCTGCATATCTTATGATTTTCGCATTATTTATGTAGTCACAAATATCATAGAAGAAAATCAGGAACAGTAAGGGTCCTAGTATGGACCCTTGTGGCTCTCCGGTACATAAATTTTCTGTGTTGGATAAGACGTCGTTAAAAGATCCTGTGATGGTTCTAAGAAATAGGTAGTCTGTGAACCACATTAGTTCAATGTCATTAATGCCATATGCAGTTAGCTTTGTATTCCTTTGTATAATTGTATTTCTTTCGGTCCAGGACAAGTTTCTATGTCACCGGCCACGATTAATAACAAGACAAACACATATTTTGAAAACACATTGTGAAAACACATTTCTTTTTATTAATATTAACTTGAAAAGCCATAACAACAATCTTTTGCTGAAAATATTTCTCTACAATTTAATGTAATACCAATTCCATCATCAGTTAAGCTAGAAATTCTCTTTATCGTAAATAAAGTTATGTAAATTACGACAACCAGCAAAAACACGTCTGCTCTCGGAGCTGCCATTTCATCGAATGAAATAGATTTTTCTTGCAACATTGTCTTGCCGCCTTTTATATTCTCTTTGTGCGAGTTTATCACAACCACTCACAATATGATGCACACTTTCCCCTTTCCCACCAAATAGTCTACAGAATGGATTTTTGCTCGAATGATCAATATAGTGTTTCACATAGTTTGTCCTTTGGGCCTGTTCCTGTGCAGCACAAATTATTGATTCTGTACCAACCTTTAAGTCACATTTTGACAACCAACTGCATGTACGATCCTTGTCGACTTTCTCAGAAATATCCCTTACAAATTGCCCAAACATCCTCTTCTTAGTCCACTTCTCCTTAAGCTCCTGAGTCGTCTGATTCCTAAATTCACGGCTTAGTATCGCTGCATCAGTATCCACGGTCTTAGCTGCCGCTACTCCTTTGATGAAATGATGAGTAGAATTTTCCAACATAAAACGCAAGGCTGTTCTCCTCTGTCCATACTCTCTACACTACATAGTCCTCTCCCTTCCTAAATCCTTTTTATGTACAACCTATCCACGTCACTTTTCGGATGCAACGCTCTATCTATAGTCATTGCATTTCTTGACTTTCTGCCTATCCTTTTCAATTCACTTTCTTTCCAGCTGATCACTCCTGCACCATAACTGAATATTGCCACTGCCCATGTGTTTATCGCAGTGATTTTATTCTTCCCATTAAGGTGTGACTTCAGAGTCAGTCTTAAATGCCTCTTATATTCTCTGATCGTTTTCGCTTTCATCTCTTCTTCTTCGATTTTATCTAGCTCAACAATACCCAGGTACGTATATCCATCTGGTTCCACCTCTTTTATGGTTTCTCCATTTGGAAGTTCAATTCCCTCGCTCCTAATAAGTTTCCCTTACCCAGGATGTATAATAATAATAATAATAATAATAATAATACTAATAATAATACGTCCTGGGTATGATGATAAACTGCATCCGGTTGTGGAGTTTCGACCTAGGTCAATGAGGTTACCCTTTGCCACAACTACCTCCAGATCACTCTTGGGCAAGGTGCAGTACCTGTTAGCCTATTCTGAGACCTTGAAATACTTGGGTGACATCCGGTGGAGTTAAGTTTGACTCTTTCCACGTTCTGGCCAGGACGAGGTCGCAGACTTTAGTTGGCAATTGTCCTTTGAGGAGGAAAATTCAGAACAATAAACATGGCCAGGATGGGATCATTAGCCTTGATTGGCAGTCGTCCTATGAGAAGGAAAAACCAGCATAGTAAACCAACATAGTTGTAAATTCCAGGTTGACGTCTGTGTCGCATGATCAGGATTGGGTCTTTATCTTTGAATAGCAGCTCTCTAACAGAGGGTGTCTCAATAAATATACTGGTGGTAGTGCAATCTTAAACACACTAATCTTCTAATGAATGTTAAATGCAAAATCACGTTAATGAAAATAACGGTGTGAATGAGACTGGATCTGTATGCGAAGGTCTCTCGCCCGGCAGGTGTTCCCCGGCACAGCAGCGGGTACCCTGTCGTCATCCTGCAACTGCTAGAATGAACTGGATTGAGGAAGTGAACAGGGTTGTTATGGAATACTACCATCGTAGTTAACACTTTCATGAACAAGGTAAGCCTGTAAGGCTTACCTTCTGTAAGGGTATAGGCAAAGAAAGTTCAACGTGTGTAAAGACAGAGGGTTGTTTGAATCAACTGAGCAACTCTGTGTGTGATCAAGCAATGGCTATTAGAGCAAATGTATGGTTATTGGATCTAGAACTAGAAATGATCAGAGGAGGAATAGAAAATGAATCACAAACAAATAAAATGAGATTAAATGATGTGTTGGGTGAAGAGAGAGCGGTAGGTGAGGATGGGAATGAAATTGATTTAGGAAATAAAACAAAGATAATGAAGCTACCATGAAGATAAAGACGACAAACATCACTGAAACGAATAACTTGATAAGAGCCGCGAGTGTATGATTACAAGTAAATTAGGGTTAAAGACATTTGAAAGGAGGCAAAAGAAGGAGCTTAGGTGGAAGAGAAGGGTTGAAAATGATATTAAAAGACTGTAGCATCTTCTTCTTCGGCCTTCATCCGACGTCTGTCAGGTCGGCCGCTCGACACCATTTTCTCCACTTGACTCGGTCTTCCCATTCTCCTTCTTTCATTCCCACTTCTTCCCTGTCTCTTTCTATGACGTCCTTCAGTCTAAGCTTTTGTCGTCTTCTACTCCTCCTCCCTGTCACTGGTACCTGATATACTGCCTTCAAAATAAAAAACAGGCTGAAGAGGGCAAGTACGAAATCAAAGGAGTAACTAGGTACTCAGAAAACAGTTTAACTGAGGAAGTATAGAGTGAAACAAAGAGGGTTAAAAACTGTAATGAAAGAATTGAAAAAAAGAATGACTGCACAAAGTGCAAAAATTAAGCCATATGAGCAAAGAATTAAAAAAATTCGATAAAATAGATTATTTAATGTTGATCAGAGGAAAGTTTATGTTGAGTTAAGTGGAAGTGGTAGTAGAACGGGTGAGGTGCCAAATGCCGAGGAGAGGCGGAAATTTTTTTGGAACAACTGGATTGTTGAAAAGGAACATAATAAGGAAACTAGTTGGCTGAAGGAAATAAAAGGAGAACTAAATAGTGAGCAGCACTCACAAGATGGCATCACTATTACGTCAGAAATGGTGAAGAAGCAGTGCAGAAAGATGCTCACTTGGAAATTGCCAGGAAAAGATAAGGTACACGGGTTTTAGATTAAAAACCTTAGAGCTACAGAATTGCTGAACAATTGAAGAAGATATTAATCGGAGAATGTTGTCTTCCCGACTGAATGACTTATGGCCACACTGTGCTATGCCAAAAGGATATTTCAAAGGGAAATGTTGTTGATAATTACTGCCCAATTACATGTCTCCCAATTATGTATAAGTTGATGACTTGAGTAATATCTAAGGAAACGTATGGATATTTGTAAGAGAAAAGTTGTTGCCAGAAGAACAAAAGGGCTGCTGAGGCAAGAGTCGTGGGACATAAGTGTTAAAAGATTGTTGGGAAAGGCATACAAATTTGAATTGGTTATCAAAAGGCCTGTGATTTTGTTCCCCATAGCTGGACATGTTTGGAATAACAAAAAACGTCTAATGAAGAGAAGAACTGGGAGATGTAGAGGTGAAACGAGGAATCTTTCAAGGTGATAACCTTTCACCATTGTCATTTGTACAATGTATGATACCAATGTCTCTTACTCTCAGAAAAGTAAACGCTAAATATGAATGGCAAAGAAGACCAGTGACTTTAAATCTTTCTATGGATGACTTAAATCTCTATGCCAAAAATGAGGACCAAATTGACTTGTTGGTGAAAAGGGTCCATAAATTCAGTGAGAATAAAGACATGGAATTTGGCATAAAAATGTGGTGTGTTGATTATGAAGAGGGGTGAAATTACCACGCGTGAAGGTATTGACCTTCCTAATGGGGAGGTAACGAAGAAGGATGAAGAGGAAGGTTATACATATGTAGGAATAATAGAGATAGACAAGATAAAAGAGAGTGAAATGAAAGACAAGACAATAAATGAGTATAAAAGGAAACTGAGATTAATTTTGAAATCCAAATTGAACGGAGAAAATAAAATAACAGCAATAAACACCTGGGCAGTAACACATTTAAGATACGGGACAATAATAATTCAGTTTAGAGACTGTGAGTTAAAAAATTGACATGAAAGCTAGAAAATTGAGAACGATGTATGGTGTGTTCCACTCAAAAAGTGATATTGATAGGCTTTATATGAGACGAAAGGAATGTGGCAGAAGTATGAATAGCACGCAGGTGGTAGTAAGAACAGAAGAAATAGTCTCGTACAACATGTTTTGAATTATGAAGAGCTGCTTATCAAAGGTGTGAAAGCAGCCGAGAGCATTCAAATGGAAGGAACCCTGGAGAAAAAAATGTTTAAAAGACAAAAACGGGAGGAGTGTAAACAACTATGGTTGGAAAAAAATATTTATGGCCAGTTTGTAAGAGAAACTGCAGATATCCTGCGCAAAAAGATTATAAAAGAAGACACGGCAGAGTTGCTAGCAAGATTCACTGGGACTGATGCAGAAAGAACTGTTTGAAGCACAAAGAGGAATGACATGAACATTACCCTGAAGGGGCGATAGAAAATGACAACGTAAAAATTTTGTGGGACATCAATGTACAATGCGATAGCTTAATTGAGGCAAGAAGGCCAGACATTGTATTAACTGATAAAAAAAATAAATGAATTACATTGATTTCGCTGTACCAGCCGACAAAAGAATAGAACAGAAAGAAAAAGAGAAGGTAGAGAAATACCAAGATTCAAAAAAAGAAGTAGGAAGACTCTGGGGCTTTTGAAAAGTAAAAGTGGTCCTGTGATAAGAGCTCTGGGGAGTGTTAGTAAAGGCTTTCAGAAATGGATTAAAAAGCTGGAGATTGAGCATAATATTGCGGATATGCAAAAAACGGCCTTGTTAAGGACTTGAAGGATAGCAACAAGAGTACTGTAAATGTAATAAGTGAAACAATGAACATTATTAGCCCTAGGTTTTCATTAATGATCTTCCAAATTACATTCTGAGATCATTTGTTGACATCTATGCAGACGACACAACTGTCTATGGCGGAACCTCAACGAGCATTGGTGATCAGGGTCTTGAGGATTCTCTTTCTTCTGACCTGGGGTATGTGGTGGAATGGGAGAGTAAATGGTTTGTTACTTTTAACACTTCTAAAACTAGGCTTCTCTCCTTTCACCACCAACGTTCAGATCCTAGTTTTGCTTCAGTTGAAATGAATCGCTCTCTTCTTGAAGAAGCCCCTTGCTTTGATAAGCTACTAGGACTGACTTTCACTCCTGATCTTAAGTGGAATACTTACATCCAATCTGTTGCTAAGGCTGCTGGTAAAATGGTTGGACCTTTCTACCGTTCCAGAAAGTATCTGACGCCTGATGCAATCCTCTACCTGTACAAAAGTCAGATACGCCCTAAGATGGAGTACTGCTGCCACATCTGGGGAGGTGCTGCCCAGAGCACTCACTCTTGCCTTGACAACGTTCAAAATCGACTTCGCAATCTTGTAGATGATCTGTTCAGTTCTTCACAGCCCCTTTCTCACAGAAGAGACTTTGGTAGTCTTTCTCTACTCTGTCGGTATTTCCATGGTAAGTGCTCGACTGAGCTTCAATCCCTAGTTTCTCCTCGTAAAACTTTTACAGCAAGAACGCGTCTTGCTACCACTACTGCAAAGAATTTTTCTTTCTTCCTCTATGTGCCTAACATCAAAGGGAATTTCAATGAAAAGAGGTTTTTTTTCCAAGAACCTCCAATCTGTGGAACACTTTGCTACAAGATTGCTTCACCGAGGACTACAACATGGACATCTTCACATCAAATGTCAATAAACACTTGTCAAAACCTTCCTTATAAGTCATCAAATTTTATTCATTCATTTATATCATCCCTTTCACAATACTTATCATCATCCACCTGTCAGTCTATCCATCACATTAACCCTCATCCTCGAGTGGCTTTTAGCCTTGATGTGTGGTGACTCACTAGTACATAAAGGCCATTAGTTATGATTCGCTTAACAAGGAGATGTGATGGCAATAACATCCGCTGGATGATAAAAGTTTTCAAAAAATATAATAATAAATAATACTAATAATATGCATGTCAGTAAGGGGTAGGATATAATAAGTAAGGTAACTTTCAGAAGTATCATAGTCTTTTGTCAACTGGTTTTGGTTGTCCAGGACAACCAATAGTCTCTCCTCACTACCAAGAGCTTCAAAAACAATCAACAAATAGCCGGTTCAGGGAGGAGGAAATACCAATTGTAATTTATTTTGGCAGAACATAATAGCCCTACGCGTGAAGACAATCAAAGAATAACCCAAGCCTGCTTTATGGAAATTTAAACACGTGCCTTCTTTGGAAAACAGAACAAAGGATGTTAATTCTTACACCAATCACCTTAATGTTTAAATGCGACTTAAATATACAGGGTGATTACCAGCCCGTGATGTTTTAATAAAATGCGCCCAACCTTTCAAGACAAAACAGCATCTTGCAATAAATATTAGCATGAGGTTTAAACACACTGTTGAAAAATATTATTTGATGATGATATGTCATATAGTTTACAGATCTTTCCAGAACAACAGCACATGTAAATATATAACATGATATTGTCTTGAACCAATCTCTTTACTGTTACTGACGAGAAAGCAAATAGAAGCGTTAATTTATATAGTAATATTAAATCATATATAATTTACAAGTACTGATGAGGCTTTGAAACATGCTGAAATGTTTTTTGAGTATTATATATATATATATATATATAAACAAATGAATATGAAATGTCATCAGCAACAGTGCTATACCACATTACAACGTAGAAGCTATCATATAATCACATTTACGAGTAAGAAAAAGTCTAACTTTACAGTAAAGTTTAGTAGAGTTTTTCTTACTCGTACATCTGATTATATATATATATATATATGTAGGTATATAAGTGATATGAACAAATCGATCAGATTAAAGGGGAAATATATCAATAGTGATGATGATAATAATACAATAATTTATAATAGTATAATAGTATATACTTCTTATTTAGTTACCTCTATATTGTTTGTTTTGGGGCATNTATATATATATATAAACAAATGAATATGAAATGTCATCAGCAACAGTGCTATACCACATTACAACGTAGAAGCTATCATATAATCACATTTACGAGTAAGAAAAAGTCTAACTTTACAGTAAAGTTTAGTAGAGTTTTTCTTACTCGTACATCTGATTATATATATATATATATATGTAGGTATATAAGTGATATGAACAAATCGATCAGATTAAAGGGGAAATATATCAATAGTGATGATGATAATAATACAATACTTTATAATAGTATAATAGTATATACTTCTTGTTTAGTTACCTCAATATTGTTTATTTTGGGGCATCAAGGAAATATAAAATGGCCAGTGGCAATTACTGTATAATTATAGTTACATAATACCAATTACATTACAAGCAGATTGGGTTTTTCCGGCCTCTGTTTTTACAACAGCATTTATCATTGAACTAATACTGGAATAATCACTTTGCGTATCATCCAAGTTGCTCTTTAGGTGACCTCATCATGTGTAAAATAAAACTACCAGAAAATGTGAACCTTGTCTGGGGTGGCGAAAATAAAATAATATAGGGAAAGTATATTGTAAGCAGCTGGGGGGAAATTTAAAATATTTTAGACAGAAATGTAAAGAAATTTACTAATTGCCTCTCTCGTTATGACAGTGAAACTTCTACTTACTTCTAAGCTGGCCCCCAAAATGGCAGATGGTGGATTCTTGCTGGATTTTACTCAGGACACAGCAAACTAACCTGAGAATAAGCAACATAGGTTTGCTTTTCCTTACACCATCATCTAAGTCAAAAACAATCTGACGTGAACAATGTTTGCTCAACACCTTTTGAACCAGACAAATGATGTGGACAATTGGTGTTACCCAAATGATTCAGTGCAAAAAATAGTACCTGCTGGTAGGAAAAGACAAATTGAAGTTGACTGATAGCTTATTTATAATTAATTCTGATTACCAAATGCTTTAGATATTATTATTTTAGCAATTACCCATAAAACCTTTTTTTACTTTGACTAGAATGTTTGATTAATCGTTACCTTCCCAGTCCATAACATTTGGTTTTATAGAACACTAGGTATTAATCTTAACCAGTGTGATAAATGAAATTTGTAGTCTGATCCTGCTACACCATGGCACTTAAAATCCGATCCAAATTCCATTAACATTACTCTGTCTGTGACAGCCACTAGTTAGCCATAGACATAAGGCTGTTTAAATTGATCTTTGCATTAACAGGCAGCTTTGTGTCTGAAACGACAATCTGTATTGACAAACTATGATTTATTGGAAAGCTTTTCTTTAATTGCTAGCATGTCATGTAAACTATGAATCTTTGTATTGTGGTTAAATCGTTGTTTTTGTCTTGTAAATGTAATAAACCGCAAATACAGAAAAAACAACGATGACTTCAGATTAGGTACACAACTACCATACTTATTGTTGTTTTTGTGAATAAGTTCTTGGTGCACTGCATATACAGTTAATTGCTCTCTAAAGGAGAGATTAGTGCTCTCACAACCTAATTCTGCTTTCTGAGATGGTTTCCAGAGATAACGACAGTATTTACATTTTTTTATCAAACCCGTCAATACAACAAGAGACAAATGCATCAAACGTCTTACAAACATTGATTGCAATTTCCAAGGTTCAAAATAATAGTAACTCAGTGCCTCATTTGGCCATTAATTACGTTGCAATCAAGTAAAAAAATGGTCTGCGAAGTTAGTTAAAAAGCTGGTTACAGATACCAGATTGTTCAATGATAAAAATGTGAAAAGATAAGGCTTACCAAAACTTTACTGTACTTGAAATGCATAATGCTTCCGAGATATAGCAACAAACATTCAAATATTATAAAGCTTGTCAAAGGCTTTGAAGTAAATGCTTTTCCCTTTTCTAACTTATTTTGGTCTTTGCGTAACTACTATATGATAAAGTAGAATTTAAAGTAAGTATGCAATACACGATATGTATCGTCCCCAAGAGAATATAAATGTCTAAGATGTAAAGATGTTAACCATTTGTTCTTTTAGTGGCTCTCAATGGTAAACGATATAGTTTGACAGCGCTCTTGAGAAAGACATAGCCCTTTGTTTGTACTAAAAGAATGGAGTGAGAACACACCGGTGACTTTTGCTTATACAGCACAGCACAGATAAAGAACCATTGTTTAAGATTAAATAGCAGGGATCAAACATTGTATTGCGTAATACAGTTGACATTCAACACTGAGTTTTCTGAACGATGTAAGTAAAATATTTTTGTGTAACAGTCAACCATAACCAAGCGAGGGACGAGTCCTTTGAAAGTCAAGATATTTTGATTATTTGATTTTCAAAAACAAAACGTTTTAATCGAAGCATGAAAAAGACATTGGATTTTGTTGTGATTTCTTAAATCTGTCCTTGCTTCAAAGTAAAACCTAAATGTGCTTCCAGGATTTGTCGACCCAATACTCTCAATCGGAAGCTTGTTTTGCTTCAGCAAGAACTGCGATCCTAAATTCAATGAAACCGCGGCACGCTGTCGGCTAAAGGTATACCATGAGGAAAGCTCATGTTTGTAAACAGAAGGTGAAAGAAAGTTGCTGTTGTTAGGTCACTTTCTGATATTTTGACCTGAGAGGAAGATCTCAAATGCCTCCCGAGCTTACAAACTCAGATGTTTCAAAGGTCGTTTTACACCCGATGAAAAATACAGGATCATTTGTGTATTTCAAACATTTTTCCTAGTGTAATTAGCCCTAAGACTTTAATCATTATTGATCTGAATATTCAATATCTCTTAAATTGAGATTCAAGAAAAAAAGTAGTACATCACATTAAAAAAACTTGGTTAAGTTTTTTCAAAATAGCTCTTTATCCTTAAAAAGCAATTTTATCATATTTTTCAAACAAGCAAAAAGTAGTTCTATGTACATTCCTATGATGCAAGAAGTATTTCCTCTAAAGCTCATTGTTCTTTACTTTTTCTTTTTTTCCCTATTTTGTTCTTATCTTGCTCTCGTTCTTGTACAATACCTAATGTCACGAGTAAAATTAATTGGGTTGAGGTAATTTGTTATGAATGTAATCAAATAAACTTGCTGTCTGGCATTTTCAAATTTGATTTGTAAGAGTTCGAAACATTCTGTTGATCGGTTCGAAGCTAGTAGTTTGGCATGTCTTCTTTCCTAATCCTTTTGATACATCTCAATCTGAAGTCTCAATCTCAATTTTGAAACAGTTTTTGAAAAAAAACTAGCCCCACTAATGTTAGAAAATTACTTTTTTCTAAATGGTTAAAATTTTTAGACTATAGCTTTTCTGAAGTTTCGTGTTAACTTTTAATAAAATTTTGGCGCAAGTATTATTGCTAAAATAAATTACTTTCGTGAGTGATTTTGTTTAGTTTACTTTTTATCAAACTAACAATTAATTCTAGTATTGACCTCGGTTCACTCATGCTTATCGATGTCAATTAACCATAACAATCAGAGGTTATTCATGGCTGCACAAAACGCTATTCTTGGCTGATGGGAGGCAGGAAGTGAAGGGTTTCAAACTGGGGATAACAAAAAGACTGGTAGATTACTGTATCGTGTTTTAATTAAGGGAGATGTTAAACGCTGTTTGATTTTATTATAGACCAAACCAGAAATTATTCTCTTTAGTAGTGGAAAAAGATATTGTGATGAAAAAATTCTTTCAACGGCGTTTCGAAAATGTCTGTTTATTTGTTCCCGCCAGAGTTTCCAGAGTGTAGTTAGTAGTTCTGCCCTTATCGATTCGATAATCGATAATTACAAAGTGGTTTAAGAAAAGGAAGATTCATCTAATTTATACTTTAAAGTCGTTAGGAAACCGATTAATCATTCTGAAGGGTAAAGCATTTGCATGATCACCCCCTTTATGACTCGTCAAAATCCTTAAAAGACGCTCCTAAGTTGAATTGGCTCAGTTTCAAACGAATCGTTAACACTTTTAAGGAACCCTAAAATCGTTTACTTGACTTTATGCCAGATAAATCGTAAACATCTCCGAGGAAAGGAAAATTCGTTAACCTGAAGCGAGTGAGCCTTTTATGGTCAAGTTTAAATTGTTATTTAGAGTCGTTTGAAGTGCAATTTTCCAAATATGATAGAGTTTGGATAAAAACTTAATAAATCGCAAGGGGTTGAAGGTCACAGTAAAAATGCAGAGATTAGCTGTAATAGCAGTAACGTAGAGAGGATAGTAGAAAGGAATATTTTCAACGCTTGCTCATAGTTGCTGAATAAGCGATGTGATAGGGAAGAGTCCTAGACTTTATTACAAGGGAATAACAGAGAGGTCTTCAAAGCTAAAAAGAGGGAATCTTTAAATGCAATTCTAAAAAATTGTCAAACTTGAGCTTCTAGAAAGGCAATAAGCTAATGTCCTTTTAAACCCTCTTAACATAAAAACAAAGGAATTATCCAACGCCGATCAGAAAAGGGCAGAAAGGGGAGGCCGTGACACCTAATTTTTCCCTGGCAGCTGCTTTGCCCTATTTCACGTTTGATTAGTTTTGCAACATTAGTTAAGTATATTTTTCGTTATTTTTCAGTGTTTCCACCCACTTCAACTGCAAAATTTATGTGTCAGCGCTGATATATCAAAACAGAATTTAACAACGAATATAATTTTCTTAAATATAAAAGGTGTTATTTAAAACAAGCAGCAGGGTCGAAATAATTGAATTAATAAAGAAGGAGAAGTTGTCTATGTTACAGTTAGACTATGACATTTTCTAAAGTTTTATCAAATTTTTGGTCCAAGATTTTAAATGAACTCAGAGCAAACCTCAAGTAAAAAATTCACTTTACGTATTCCATGAAAGAATGGTTCGTGTCTCTTGCTAATTTATTCATTGCCTTACATTTACATTGGAAAGATCAAATGTCAGCTAACACTGGATTCTTACTAAGTCCACAATTTTGTTATGGCCAAACTAACGGGAATTGTAATAAACTTGTAATACAGTATATTCGAAAATTTAAAGTCGAAAAAGGTCTGAAAAGCAAAAATTCACTTAGTCTCTCAGAAGTGGGAAATGGAAGGCTATAAGAAGTCTAATACTTTTAATTCTCCCACTCCCAGACTCCGCCCTCAAGCCTAAATCTGACAACACATATGTGGTACACATTAACTGCTCAATCGGTAAAATTTCTAGCGNGTCTCTTGCTAATTTATTCATTGCCTTACATTTACATTGGAAAGATCAAATGTCAGCTAACACTGGATTCTTACTAAGACCACAATTTTGTTATGGCCAAACTAACGGGAATTGTAATAAACTTGTAATACAGTATATTCGAAAATTTAAAGTCGAAAAAGGTCTGAAAAGCAAAAATTCACTTAGTCTCTCAGAAGTGGGAAATGGAAGGCTATAAGAAGTCTAATACTTTTAATTCTCCCACTCCCAGACTCCGCCCTCAAGCCTAAATCTGACAACACATATGTGGTACACATTAACTGATCAATCGGTAAACTTTCTAGCGATCAAGGGAAGAATCAGAGATGGCCTTCAGTAGTTGCTACAGAATTAAGCAATAAAAACATCTGGTTGAACTTTTCGTTTGCTATGGACTGGACCGGTATTAAATTATTATTTATTTAATAATTATCAACACTTAAGCAGAGTTGTAAGAAATTACGAGACCTCTTTTTCTCTTTATATTCGATTCAGGGAATCTTACTTCGATTTCAAATTATTATAAGCTGCACCGATAAGTATTCTGCATAGCATATTATGTGCAGGAATTAAAGACTTCGCGAACAATCATTAAGTTTAACGCAGGATATTTTTATATTGGTCAAAAGTAGGCTGTCTAGGGTTAAGGTTTGTAGGTTTATAATAATGGCTTCGGACTAGTATCCTTTATTCCTGTTCTAATGATATCACAGCCAACCTCTGTTAAATGCCCGATTAGCAAAACGTATATGTAAACTTGGCTATATGCATTGTTAGAATGGGTTAGTTCCTAGACTATTTCCTCAAAGCTTTAATCAGCACATTATAGAAAATTATGTTATGTACCAGAATTGACTCAAAGGATAAGGTCACTATGTCATAGGCAATGTATTTGGAATTCACTGGTTAAATGAGTTTAAGAAACATATACGTAGTTTGTACAAAGTTGATGTTCTGTCAAATTTGTAATTTATCTAGAAAAGTAATTGAACACTTAGGGTTATTTCTTTTGTGGTCTCAACCTTATTTTACTGCGCAAGTGACATGGTCTGAGTCATACCTAAGAGCTCTCCTTGACAATAAAAATTGGCCATAAGGCGGCAATTTAGTTTATTGAGAATTGTGGTTTTCTTTGTCACGTGACTGTCCTCGCTCGAAAAGCACATTACAAAAAGAAAAACAACATGGTGAATAGGAATGCGCAAAAGAAGAAAAAGAACTTTGGAAGCGCAAGGGATAACTAAATAATAAACCCAATTTAATGAATTCGAGCGAGCAACATAAAATAAAAATGAAATTGGTGTACTGTTTAGAGATGACTGGATTTTTCTAGCTTCCGATGCACAAACAATAATTTTATTGAAGAGGCTTTACCAGTCAGAATAGGTATTACACAATCAGAAAGCTTTCATTGTTAGAAATTGGGCAGAGAATACCAATTTAGGAAAGTATTTTACTGATGCAGTACAGAGTAGAATCTTACGTCCAATTAATTGTCCAATAAATGGTAGTAACTAATGCGTTAAGGTGAAAGTCAGTTTTTCAATTATCTTTGTTGAAGACAGTAGACATGAAACTTGTAAAACCTTCTACCTATAAATAGAAATTCTTCATTTCATGCACACAGTTATGTTTGTTTATTTGCATATTTTATTCATAGTTTTGGTAAGATTGGGTTTACAGTTGACCCCAATTGGTCACAACTGGGCTGCTCATGGTTCATTTTTTACAAATCTGGATGAGTTTATTGGGCTTCCCACAGTTTTGCTTGCAAGTAGAAGATTCACTCAAGCTGTCAAGAAATGGTGGCTGGAACAAAGATACTGTAAACTGCATTAACAGATGTACACGAATTTTAGTTAGATTTTCTCAAACAACTCACAAAACTACAAAATTGAACTTAAGATGTTTTCTTATCTTTTCTATGAATTTAAACAATTAATATCACGCATCAAAAATTCTATCCTCATTTTTTCAACAATTAAATGGATTTTGAAATGAGTTCCATACAAAATTCACTTCAAATTATCAAGCCCATTTTGTTCAATAGTAACTCGAAATTCTGTACGAATGATAAAATTAACTAAAGATAGTATATCCAGAAATCAAGCTTTCTATTTTAGAATCTTCATCAGAAGTTAATCTGAACATCAGATGTACCCCAAAGTCATACCCCGCGCCAGCAAAAAAAGTGGGAAAACATTGAAAGCCAGATCACTTTCTCTTTAAACTCGAAATCACTTCTGAAGTTCATGATTTCTACTAAAATACTTTTCCACTTGGCCACTAAAAGTTTAATTATGTGGTGAACTACTTGATTAGTTATTTTTCTCTCTCATTTCTCTCAAATTCTGTAACAGAGGCCATGCCTAATTAATTTCAGCTGCTGCCTATTAAGTAACCAATTTCAAAAGAAGTATTTCTGAGATTAAAACCTTTGGAATCGTAAAAAATTTCATTATTTGGCGTCAGAAAGAACACCAAGAAAAAATCATTTTCTCTTTTTCATTAAAAACAAAATCCCTTACAAGACTACTTTGAAGTGCAAAAACAATGATACAATTGGGTTTTGAAACGACAAAATCACAGGTAAGCGGCAGACACATCCAACTTAAGGGTTTTTTGCAGAAGTGAAAGTTAATACACTAGCATGCATGGAATGAAGGGATTTGAGCCACATTAATTAGCACAGAAACATTACATTAGGCAGCTGCAACCTATATTAGCATATATATATGTATACTTAAGGTAAAACACGAAAAATAAGAACTGTGATTGCAACTAATAGTTTCACGATATTTCCATCATCAGGCAATATCGTGAAACTATTAGTTGCAATCACAGTTCTTTTTTTTCGTGTTTTACCTTAT
>RDPX01000004.1:644643-660036 GCA_003991215.1 Morbakka virulenta
CAAACGGCAGATACCATTTCACCAATATCCCTGTGACAGTTCCACAATCATTACCATAGATCTATTTACAAGGCTCTCTCTAAATATCGGTGTAAAATCTCAAGATTCAGCTCAAGCAAACCAAGGATTTCATTCTTCCTAACTGCCACACAAAAAGTTCTCATTCCTTGCAAACGTCTGAAGGACAGGAACAATAAGTTTTATTAAAAAAGCCCCGTACTTAACAAAAATGAAAGAAAAGATCTTCTCTGGTATTCTGACTTTACAAATGCCCATAGAATTTTAAATACTTGTTAATTTTTTGCATTTGTCAAATATATATATTTAATGTCTCTTTCTATAATGTATTTATTAATTTCAATTGACAGGATATTTTTCGAAGTACTCCTTACACTCTACCCTTTTCATTCCACTTTACCATTAAATTTAGTCCCTTGAAATGGTTTTGTGTATATCTGTGTAACTGAAATTGTAAAAAGACTTTTGCTTCTGGGGGCCACAAGTTCAAATATTACTGGTCTCTACCAAAAAATATTTTTATTCCGCTCAATAACCTAGTTTATGTCTTAATAAAAAGATTTTAAATGAAATTATTGATAACACATTGCAGTGGGCTCCAGGGTGATATCTGTCTCACATAGACAAAATTTCGAATTAATTTTAAACCCGAATCATGGCAATAATGTGACAATCAAAACATAACAGTTTACAGGCATTTTGTTTTTTATGCTTTCTTTCCTCCCTCAGGTACAATATTGTTTTTTTTTGTAAGGACGGAAGTCACAGTAAACCACAGCATTTTTATCAAAGGGAAAAAATTGGCATTGAAATAAAGTTTGATCAGAATTAATTGTTATGAGGGCAGACAGAATCAGTCAAAATGCTCTTTTACCATAAAACCGCATTCTTTTTCTGATTGATTTACGTGAGAGACGAGATATTGGTAAAGGTGTGATATCATTCTGCATTAGTTTGGAATTGTTCTTCTTTAAGTGACAGCAAAAGCTACCATAATGTGAGGTTTTCCTGTTAACCGTCACTGAGGTTTTGGATTACAATTATCAGGTCAAGTTACTTTAAATATATTATAAGTCCTTCCCACAGAGGTTTGTTTATGCAATACTTTCAGAAAATAAAAATTAGAAATTCTTAATATGTATTCAGATTTCCATTTCAAAATAGCCTTTTGCAACAGAATATAAAATTGCATAAAAGGCATGTTTGCCCTTTTCTTTCCTTGTTTTAAAACCTTGTTTGTCTGGCGTACTAAAGAGCCCTCTTCAACAAACTTGGTCAAAGGATTCCCGTTGGACAAATATCCATTAACACTACTACAAACAACCTGATCCCTTCTTTCAGACAATCTCTTTTCCTTAGACATGACAATAAAAAGGCAAATGCTATTATCGTATTTATCAAAATATGCCAAACTAGAGAAATTATATTTCTTAAGGTTTCTCAATCGTCACCGAAGCTTAACCACATCATACCCACTGGTCCCAAAACAATAACAGGGTCGAGTATGCTATTGTTTTTTATGCGCTCTTTTTGTAAGTGCAAGAAGAATTAGCGGTGACCATAAAATTGGGCCCAAATTTCCCTAGAAAGATTATCCCAGCAATAGAGGGTCAAGGAACGCAGTGCTTTGCTTTTGGCTGCTGCAAAGAAAAAAAACCCAAAAAGTTGGTAAAGGTGTTGCTCCAAGTCACAGCTAAGAGAGTAAAGATGAACAATCGTTCCTGTAAAAGCAGCTGCCTGAACCTTTTATTCCTATTAAAACTGTTGTTTTAAGAACATTTCAGGTCAATAGACTAGAAAAGCAGGTGCGTGGTCTGAAGAAAATCGCACAGTCAAAGTTGGAAAATCTCTCTCCACTTCCAGGTCATATACTGCTATATACAGTTGACTCTCTCTAATTCGAATCTCCGTAATGCGAATCTCTCCTTAATTCGAACAAATTCAAAGTCACCGTCAAATTTCCTTAAGAAACTCTCATAAATCACCTCCCGTAATTCGAACCTCTCTAATTCGAAAAACTCTCTAATTCGATCAAAAATTTATCCCCCTTGGAGATCGAATTAGAGAGAGTCAACTGTACTCCTTTTGCTAAAATTCTAGCAAAAGGGAAGGGGGAAACTCAGTGGCTAGTAAAAGAACCGTTTCTAATACGTGTCTTTTTGTAACCTCTGAATGGCAACTTTGCCAGCAAGAAGCTCTGGATTCATAAACTTTATAACCAGCGCAATAGTTTTTAATCATTGCTGATCTTGTGGTTAATTTCCAGACCTTTTGTAATGTGTAGCTAAAACTTTTTTTTTGTCATTCCAGTGGGTATGTTAATAGTATTTAACGAATCGTAGAGATAAAGCTGATACAGTATTTCTTGATGTTTGTTAGTGTCGTATTTTTTCAATTTTTTAAATTAAATTCAGGTGGCCAAGCAAGAAACAGCTTTTAATAAAACAACAAAATACTTCAATTTCTCATTGAAGCAGACAATAAAAGATTGTAAAAGAGAGACAAATAGGGATGCGAAAAGAAAGCTACAAACTGAAAGAAGATCTTGCCTTTTATTGACAAAGTCAGCGATATTGGAACACAGTAATAACATTGCCATAGGAGACAAGAGATAATCCAAATCTTAATTATAAGACATGACATTGCTCTGTACAGAGCTACGAATTGTCAATATTGACAACTAACAACATCTTGGACAACCTACTCTCCAGTAAATCCATACAATATTGCGCTGATATTAGTAAACTTTACAGTGGAACTATGCTGTCAAAGCGGGAAGTTCCTCTAGCAACACGATCCCTCGTGTCAAAGGCAGGGTGCAAAAATTTTGTCTCTGTCACTTTTCGAACCATCTTTTCTGTCAGAAAGAGCAAGAATTTTTTGGGGGGGGGGGGTGCACATTTTTAGTTTTTCAAATATTGTTTCCTTTGAAAAAGGATTTCCATCACTTATTTTCATAATGTAACAAAAGAAATGATTTGGTTTTTTTGTCCTCCAACTGCAAATGCTATTTTAAGGCGCTTAGTATTTTTAAGGCTCTCTTTGAGTTTCCTCCAGCTGCATGATGCTACACTTATTTTTCTATCTAGCTTTATTAGTTGTGTTTATAGATAGTTAAGTCTCATGAGATTTGGGGTAAAGTTCTGATGTTATTTTCAGAAAGGTGTAGCTTGTATCAAGAGAGAGTGTGTAGATTGCTGAATTAGAGCCGGATTTAAGGTTTTATTTTAGGAGTATGTATAAACAATTTAGCATTAAATGCAGTCGTTTAACGTTAAAAATATTTTGCGTTGTTTTTATGTGATTAATTGTACGGTTGTGTGTAAGATAGTTTTAGTTGAACTTTAAACAAATTTCTCTGATTAGGAACTTAACAGAAACATCATATCGATTGCATGGATTTATTTTAAGAGGATAGATAAAGGTATTCGATACAAGATTGGAGAGATGCATGCTAATGTTATTGGGAGAATACTATATTAGATTTTATCATTTGTAGCTGTAATAGGTTTTTAATCAGAGCCAACAATGCATAAGACTAGACAAAAAGAAAACTGGATGAAAAAGCACTTTATTTGAAAATTAGGCGCTGTTCTAAGGCTCGATTTATTTTTAAAATTTTTGAAACCTTATGCACCAAAATAGGATTTCGAATAAAATATATTGTCCAGAAATTATATAATCAGGCAACAATACAGGCAAAGAGAAAAACAAAGGTTGTTCAAGGAATAAGGTGCAAAATCCAATCTTCAACACAAGGAGAAGAATTTAGTGAATATAAAGCAAAACAACTTATAACAGAAATGCAAAATATAAGACAACCTTCAGAATTTAAAACGTAGTCTGAAGCCAGGGGTGAGGTCAGCAAAGGTCAAACTTCAATATGCAAACATAGATCTGTCACGGAGGGTTGAGTATTACAATAACCACAAGCAGGGCTCAGATTGAGGATTGCATTTCTTCCTCGTGGAAGAAGAAATACAAATTAGAGTAAGGACAAATTAAAATAATTAATTAAACAATTAATTAAAATTAGAGTAAGGACATCTGATTCGGGTAGGGCCAGTAATTATGATAAAGTGAAAGAAGACTTGAGGCAGGCAAATCTTGGGTTGCTTCGAAAGTAAGGTAAACATAAGGGGAAAAGTTGTTTTTTCAGATTAATTAGTTATGAAATTGAAAACGAACTGGAAAGAACTAAGCTAATATAAAAACCAAAGGAAGAAAACCACGAGTTGTCATAAATTCTTAGAATTCCTACCAACATACTTTTATCCTCCAGAAAATATAATCATAAACTCCCTCATTGTTGGAAGAAACTTAAACTCAAAAGTCTTGCTCTTATAAAGAAAAAGGTACAGACATTAAAAAGAAGTCTCTGGGTGGTAGTTTACACTTGACACGCCTCGTCCACCTTTGAATAAGAGAAAAACAAGCTTTGCACAGAGGATTATTTGTTTTGTTAAAAACTGAATAGGCAAATGTTGTTTAATTCTGATGGGTACGCTGAGTATTGATATTTTATCAGTGGTACGGACAAAAGAGCATCACTCATTGAAAATGTAATCTCCTTATTCAACAGGTTAATGTAACAGGATAATATTGACTTCCCAAAATTAAGGTATCTTCCAAGCAGATACGCTCTGTCTGCTTCGCAATTGCTGAATACTAACAAAAATCAATTTTCTGTAAATCTGAAGCTTTCATTTTGCTATTAACATTCTGCTGTAACCAGCCTTGTCGTATCCATTATTGCAAAGTAAGCCCCGCGGTAATACAAGCTACGCAAGAACATGCCCCCAAAGCTTATAAGGACAGGGTTTTTACAGAAGGTTATTGTGGTATAAACTAGAGTAGTAAAACAAGCAAAATGCGCTTTCTGTGTTAAATGTACTGAAAATAGAATTTGTATGCAATAAACATCGTGGCATAAATCCATTTAAATCAATCAAACCAATAACGTATTTATCATTTCATTGATAATATACTTTGAGAAGGATTTTCTCATCATCAGATCTAAAAGAATATAAAAACCCAGCTTAAAAACAGTATAAAATGTTACAACTAAAATATGTACATCTGCTCGCTCTCTCTTAACACTCCATAAACAAGAAAAAATTCAGCAATCTTTTCCTGATATTTTAGACTATTGCAAAAAAAAAGAAAGCTGCGAAAACAAGTCATTAAAGTAATCAATTTTCATTCTAACCGTTTTTCAAACCGTATATCAATTTCTAAAACCATCCTTTAAAGACCTTGCAAAGATCTGAAGATTAGAAAACGCATCTGCTTCTGCGGTTATCACTAAGAAAGTTTGTATTACATGATTACTTTATTACAAGACATAAGACAGCGATTACTAGAATAATATTGTTGTGAATGGTTTAGAAAATAGGATAGTTTCTTGCAGTCATCGTTGTTGTTTTATTAGCTTTTATTTGAAAGGAAGCTGAGTGCAATAGAATTCAAGGTTGATTGACATTTCTTTATAATATGGAACACTAACAAGATACCATTGCGAAGTATATCATTCTTCATGTTTCTCTCGACAGATTCTTTTTACAGAAAAATGACATTAAAATAACAAATTAACTTTAATAAAACATCTTGAACAATTCCAAAACCTCAAGTTTTGATCTTTTGCTTGGGAAATATAGTTGCCACCGTGTGTTAAATTTTCAGGCATAAAGCTGGTGCCTTGTGATTTCTTTAAAACTTATTATAAATGACTTACCGATGATTACCAGATTCACTTCTGTTTGCGTTTTGTAGACATTCTGCGTAGCAAAAGACGACAAAAAACACACATGTTCCAATTCATACAACCTTAAGCTAAATGTTGCAACTTCAGCCAAACAAATGGCTTTAAAACACAAGTTTACAAGAAGGCGGAAAGAAAAATCTATATTGAAAGAGCTTTACAGAAATGTTTTGAGAACAACGCCAGTTTTATTTTCTAACAACAATTATAGGAATTTCTATAGTAGATACTACTCTCAACAACCGAATAGAAAACAATGTAAATACCATTGTAGTGAGCAATTGGCATTTCAAATGATAGATATGGTTACAGGTACACAAAGCGAAAAATAGAAAATTTAGACAAAAGAAATCTCCTGACGGTTAACTGGTGGGCCGTTATCCATAACATTGAAACAAAATAATATAAGTACATACATAACAATAATCTGAAAGCAAGTAAACTTAACCTTTGACTTCCAGGGAAGTGTTAACAATAAGATTTTCTCCAGATTCAAAAGAATTAGAAATCAACCTTGACAAATATTGCTGAAGAAATCATGTTTAGTGTTACAGCCAGTTTATTAATTCGTATATACGCAGAACATAGAAACCAGTAATTGTTATATGCAAGACTATGAATGTGAGTAAATTTCTCATTTGCTTACTCATTAAGTTTTTGCTTGATAGATATTACCGAGTTTACTACGACAGACAACAGTAACAGAAACGTTCACACATCATCAGACCATTTTAAAAAGGAAATCTATCAATCTATGTGGGATTCCATAGTTTCAAATCATGCAAAATAATGTTCTATATTCTTTGTAAATAGAGAATTAAAACAATTTACCATATTCCTTTCAATCATTTAAAAGACAGAAACTAGTATTTTGATTGATTGTCGAAGGGACCAAGAAGATGATTCTTGGATTGTTTTCTGTAAGAAAAGCAATGACCATAAAATGGCTGTTGCTAATGCTAAATTTATTTATGCATTCGAAGGGGCTTTGCCCGGCGGATGTACCCCTACATAATAAGTGAAAATCATCCTTGTTCCTAAATTCACTGAGAAAGGGATATAAATTTGTGTCAATTCTAGGATTTTCAAAAAAGTTTGGGGGTTTGCCTAAAGTGGAAGATTTTAGAAAAAAAAGTCCTTTATAGAAAAACCTCCTAAGAGACTTAGCTAGCTAACAGCATATAACTGTAAAATATACTTGTATTTGAGAAGAGTTATCATGAAAAGTTTTTAAAAGTTTGACATCAACGGGTATTATTATCTAAAAATATACTAGACCTAGCAGCTTCTTTTAAAGAGACCAACTCCAGATTGGAAAACATGTCACCTTTTCCAGTTAAAATGGGATGTCATTTAAAAGGGATGAATTTCAAAGCACAATGTCAGTTAACGAATACTTTTATCAAATACTCTGAATCAGAATGAGTATCACTTTTGATATAGGAATCCAATCGCATGGAGTGGAGGGAGGAGGTGCATTGTTTTACAAGGGCTTGGGAGGAGAAACTTTTAAAAATTCTACGATACCGTTATCAATCTTGCTAAGTATATTGTGTCTTCACATTTTGGTAGTATCAGATACTTAAGATCCATTCAAAAAAGTTGTCCATTTTCCTACATAATTTTGTAGATAACTCTTAGATGGTTCAGCTGCTTCTCTTTCTGAGATTTTTTTCTCGCACGAATAAGACTCTTGATTCTGCAATTATAAGTATTAAGTCAGTTACCAGAGTGATATCAAGGCCCGCTTTTATTTTCTACCTGACTCGCTACTCACTGCATCTTGGTACCAATAATGATGTGGTAACACACGCATATAGGCCTCAGGGTATATATAGGCACAGCAATTAACTACACTTTGAGAAAAACTGAAAAAAGCTCTTAGTATAACAACGGCTGGTTACATTCTGAGTTACATTCTGTTGAAAAACTACTTAATATCAAGGTACATTTAATTAAATACTTCTTAGTTATTTTAACTGGTTCCAAGATCTAATTGGTCTCAGGAAATGGGACCCCTATTCCTGTCCGGTTTTGGGGGGGGGTTATAAATCCAGACCCTGTGTAAATACTACTACTAACATTTGATGAAGCAGTAGGTATCTGATGGTAGATGCGGCTTGTAAATAGAAATGAATAACCAAGGATTAATAAAGGAATAATAAAGGAAATATTACTTTGAGCAGAGGATTCAATTTGTTTGTCTTTGAAAGATTTTAAAATAAAGAAGGACTCGCCTGGTTTCGTGTAGCGTATAAAGCACAAAATTAGTCTTTAATAGTACTGATGAACATTGCATCATTTGAACATCTCTTTTGAACTGTTTTTGTATTTCTTTTGGTAGTCTTTTTAGACGGAAAAACAGTCTTGAGAGCTTTTTGCCATCCACCTGATGACAGAAGTCTATTATTGTGTAAGAGATTAGTTCTAAATAAAGACATTATTTTGGTAAACACGATTTAAATGGGCAGGTGACTGTATACTTGATTTTGTTTGGTACTGAAGCTACTTTGGCTTTTTAGTTGGCTTTATATTGAAGCCTTTGAAATATTAATTCATTAATGTGTCGACGAAGAAGGTTTTTATTGAGTGTTGTTTATAGTGCAGGTGATACCTTGTTTTTTACCGACTTTAAAAATACAGTATCTTTACTAGTAGTCAACAATTATCTCTTTTCTTTGGTAATTATTGAGAACTTTTTAAAACAACTTGGTCCTGTAATATTTGCTTTTCTTTCTTTAACGGCCCTATTAGTGACTGTCACCAGTATAAATCCGAATTCCTGACCATTCAATCAGTATCGGTACTATCAAACATCTGTGTTACCATTTAGAGAAGAACAACCGGAAGATTTTACAGATATGCTACATGAAGCTATCAGTGAGACTAACTAATCATCGTCATCAGGTACCAGGTTCTCGTAGAACGTCAGCGATCATGCACTTCTTCTACTGCCTCCTTTCCTTCGCTGCCCTCAGCAGTTGGATTTCCCTCTTTGAAACTAATACAAACATATTTCAAACTTTTCCCTGATAAAATTATGTAGTGATAAAAAAGTTCTAATCCTATCCATGTTTTCTCTAATAATATTATAGTGGGTCTTTCATTGATGGAACCCCTGGTAAACAGTGGGTCCATTTTTGTCTTTCACAGCTACCCATCTATGAAAGACCCGAAGGAAAGCAACAGATCAAGAAAAAGTGGGACAGAAAGCACGCAAGACACCATAAAATGCAAGACATACTGGTGGTCCCTCCAGGACCCTTGGTGGGAAGGCCCTTTGTCTTGGGTTGGTCTTCAGCCAAGGCTCAAGCATCTTGAGACCTCTGTCCTACATAGTTGGGCCTAAAGCCACAGCCCTGACCAAGGAGAGACCAGAGCTCTACATTCCATATTAGCCAAAAGGCCGAGAAGATCAGCTTACATACAACATTTAACAAAATAAATTTTAGAATTTCTTTGGCTTTCCTAAGTACAGAAAATATTTTAATAGATGATGCTAATGTGACTATTATAAGAATAAGTGAGAAATTCTGGACATTGTTTTGCTTTTCAAGTCATTGCGTTATTCAGGTTGTGCATGTGTTCCATTTTTTCTATACGTGTTCATGTGTCAATACATGCATTTAACTACATTAAAATTAATTAGTAAAAGTTAGTAAGTAAAAATGAGAAAGTAAAATGACTAATTCAAAGTGAGTATCCAAGTAAGTTGATGGTTAGTCTTGACCAACATATAAATAATATTACTTTGCCACAGAGCAGTTACCTCTGCCCGGAGGAAGGGGGGGGGGGTATGTTTACCTCTGCCAAGGAGGTTAAATTTTTGTCTGTGTTTGTGTGTTTGTCTGTTTTTGTTTGTCTGTTTATCTTTTTGTCGGTTTGTCCGTTTGTCTACAAAACAGCCCTAAAGTTTTGAACGGATTTGGATGAAATTTTCAAGAAATGTTGATAGTAGCACAAGAAGAACTGATTAGATTTTGTGTTAGTCGGAATTACCGACTATATGTTGTTGGAGTCTGTACTCTCTGGGTTCCTTGCTAGTTTCTGCTACTTTTGGAAATCTTAACCCGTATGTCCCGTTCGCAAGAATTTAGTGTAAATTAAAAAAGCAACATCGCTCAGCCCTAACACTGGAACTACTATTGAAAATACTATTAAATTCTTGTTTTTCTCGTCTGATTCTCAATACATCAGACGAATGAATGCTCGCACCTGCTCATGTAGCTCTCTCTTTTTGATGCACTAGAACTAAGGTGGTGTTAAATATGGATTTTAGGTATGACAGGTTCCGTAGAGAAATGAGTTGATGACAAATAATTCGAAGGGATTTCATAAATTACATAGTTTCTCAAGCCATCTACACTGAGTCACCCATTAGGAGAATAAATAAAACGATTTGGAATATCAATTAAGATTTGCCAATTGCTTGATTTTATTTTGAATTTCTCAGCAGTTCTGATGTGGCATGCAAACAACATGCCACATCAGAACTGCAAACAACACACGCATGTGCTACCTTTACGTTATGTATATAGTCATATATATACATAAGGTGCAACACGAAAAATAAGAACTATTACTTACAATCATAGTTTTTATTTTTCGTGTTTTACCTTTTGTATATTGCTCTGCCATATGCATTGAGCACATTTTGATACGAATACACAAAATTACACAAATATATACATATATGTATACATATATAGTATAAGAAAACTTTATCCAAAGATGGAACTGACTGATTATATGACAATAATGGGACAATACATAGATGGACAATCCACATCACAACACGAAAGACAATACAACGAGAAACATAAAAATGAATTATTCGCAAACAGAATGAAGAGAGATGATGGATGAAGGATAGAAATGAAAAGAGATATGGTGAAAAAACTGATGAAAAATATTAGCTTTTGTTGATGAACAAGAGAAAAGTAGATAAGTCTGATAGTGAATACTACAATCATGTCCCATCAGTCGATGACCATGTCGGGCCTGTAAAATCGAAATGGACATACAGACATGGCTGCCCAGCAAGTATAAATAATATATATATATATATATATATATATATATCGTACAGTTGGATCTACAGAGACATTTTTCGCTGTCTCACAGCTCATCGGTGCCGACTGGGCTCTATGAAAGTTTCATACATAGAGTATGTGTATGTATATAGGTAGGTAGTATGAATTAGAATGTTGAAATATTGAATAGGATTCAAGTAGGACAGTTTTATTCCAAGAGGTAGCCAAATTTTAACCTGTCAAATATTGTACAAGGTGTGGTTAATAAGTAAGTTTAGCTTATCTTGAGCTTCTCTTACTCTACCTGTTTGTACTTTACACGAAACCAAGTATACGAATTATCAAAAAACAAGTATTTCTCTTCCATTTTTACAAATACGACCTTGAACACATTGATGACACTAGCAGGAGAAGGTAAATAGATAGTGCCCATTCTAATTCATATATCTACAAATGTAACTTGTTTGTTTGGGCTGCGGGTGGGGTGCTGTTAGGGCAACGCTTTAGCTCTGTTATTGAATATTTCAAGTAACGATAGTACGTAACTTATGCTTTGAGAAATTACTATAGAATCATTGTTATAATTTGGAACATATCATTCACTTCAAAAAACATTTTTGCACAGCCATTTTCCTAAAAATATCAATACGCAAGGTGAGTGATAGAAGAATTGAAAATTAATAGCCACAACCCAAACTTTGAGCATTGTAAAATGTAAATTTCTTTGCTCATTTTTACTTTGGTAAAGAAATGAGCACAGTTTTTTTCTTGTCTAATATGTGTTTTATTTATGATGCACTAGAAAAAGGAATCCAACCTCTACCCATATTTTCTTTCCCACTCTTGTAACAAATCACAATGTTAACGTCTATTATTTTTACAAACATTTATCCATATATATCGTATATCATCCATATATATTGTCTCTTGGGCTGCAGCCCCAGAAATTGTATTTGGATCACGTCCTACAAAAAGCTGGAGACGTCCCTATAAAGAGGGATCCTGAGAAGCGCCTTTCATTTTTGCAAAAGCAAATATGATAGTCTGAGCATGAGTTAAGGTGTGACAGTTATAGGGAGACTTTTTCTAATATCTACAATTTGCTGTAACCAGAACGAATAACCATTCAGAAAAGGTCTCATGAACCCATTCTTTTGTTTAAAGCCCTATCTTGTTGGTCTCTATCTACCGACGATGATGAATGGGCTTTACATTCTGTGATCCTAACGTTTTATAACTAGTGTGTTTGCCATTCAGACCTGGCTGATCTAACAAAAAATGTTTTGAGAATTATTAATAACGATGTCTACTAACCTTAAACCAAAAATATCTAGATATAATTGTCAGCTCGATAATTAATGCAATAAATAAGTCTAGGAGAAGTCTGCTTTTACATTTTGTTAGAACCGCAAAAAAATTGCTTTTTTAAACCAGGCTTTTAAACTGTGTTCCCCATCAATAATTTTCTTGTAAGTCCATTAAATTGCATCAAATATTGCAAAGCTAACCAATCTAAAATGCACTATATTCAACTCGACAGAACACAACTTACCTGGAGCTTTTTCACTAGATCAAACTATTATTTGTTGGCAAAATAACAGATTCTCCCCACAGTTTAGAATTCTAGCAAGTTCTTATTATTTATTGAGAACCTAATGTGATTGGACTATTTGACCTTTTGCCTGATTCCAATTCCCCGTATTCAGTAAATATTCCTTGTGGTCGAAATAAAGGAATAGATAAAACAGTTATACAAGAGTTGAAGTATAAAAAATTTGAGTTCCTGTTTTTGACCATTGACTGCGTTAAGGAATACGGGAATGGGAAGAGAATAAGCTGGTGATTGTAGTTGTACCAGATAAAGTATCAGGTTTTCCAGGTTTATTAACCAGTTTCTCATCCAAACAAAGTTTGAATGAGAAACCGGTTAATAAGAAACAAAAAACTACATTAAAATAATAAAAGGAGAGGGTAAAAAAGGGGGTCAAAAAGAAGAAGCTTTTAGCTTTAGGCCTCGAGCTTGGTTTCTTGGTTTCTTAATTAAAACTGTATCGTAAATTTGTGAAGAATAATATAATTGTTTTACAAACTTTTAAATATTTCAAGAGCCATTTAAATATTTTTACATTGTCCTTGCCTTGTTCCTGGCAATATCCTTTTTGGATATATTGCTCCTGGCATCTGGCTGTAATGTCGCTGGCCCCTTTCTTAACCCAAACCCGCCCTACCTTTTCCTGAACACTATCAAAGTGGAACCACTGGATAATATGATACTGAACTTGTGGGTTGTACAATTCCAGAATAGAATTCCAGCTGGTCATAAAAAGCATGGACCTGCTGGTTCAGTTTATTCAAAATATCTGTTAACGGACATACCTGAGAGGTTAGTGATAGCCAGCCCTTATTCTTCTTTTTCAGGAAATTACAATCTTAAAATTTTGCAATAAGGTATCAGGCCAACCCGTTTTACTGTCTTTTTTAACTCCTGAAAATACTCTCGAATACGTTTGTGGCATTTGAATTTGATGACATGTAACTCTTCTGCTTTGCTGAACTTATCACTACCACTTAAAACAAAAAAATGCAATTGTGATACAAGTTGTTCACCGGGGTTAGGTTCCATTGTTCAAGTGACGCGGTACAATTACCATTGAGACCAAGAAGAAGTAAATTATCATTATGAAATAATACATTCGACTGGATCAATATGGGCACAAATGCAGCAGGAATCATAGCAAAACCAAAATTGATGATTGCAGACCAATACAAACATGGGTCTTCGGTTGGTGTCGAGGCATGCAAGCCAACTGTCAGTTAAATGTCGGTTAATTGTCGGTCTGTTGTCGGTCAATTTTACACAAGTTCTTTTCTTTTGAAGAAAGAGGATTTTGTTGTTGGTTTTCTTGTAAAGACAGAGAGGTTGCAGGCCAATCATACTGGCGTATGAAATGCATAGGCCAATAAATAAATTGCTCTGTTGACTAGAGACACAAATCCTATGTTTGGGGTTTTTTTCATTGGGCGAGAATTGTTTTGAGGGTTAGCAAGTCGTTTGAACAGAACAGACATTTCTCAATTTCCCTGTGTGGCTAAGCGTAAAATTAAACTTTTAAACAACAATTGTAAAATATATATTTCGTTAATTTTAAGGGGTGCTTTAGTAGCCTTTGGACCCACTCCCCACTACTTTGGCAAACTATATTTCTTTTGTAAACAATATTGTTTTAATGACCAATGGTACCGCGTGGAAGAAAACGTGTAACGTGTGCAGATTCGTTGTATCATATTCATGCATTTTAAAGCTAAAGGAGGTATATGATCATATTAAGAGGGTCTTCTGACTAGTTCAGTACTCTCCACATAACTGGCTAATATGTGTGAACTTCAAAACCACAGACGTCATACTTGAGGAGCAAGGTGGCTATACAAATTTTCATGTTTCTCTGTTTATGGGATAGTCCAGCTAAGGACATCGAGTTGAAAAGGACTGTCCAGTTAAAAAAAATGTTTTATGGTCTCCTTTAGTTGCGCCAAACAACACTCTGTGTGTGAATGTTCTTGATCCAAGAGGCAGCTGCCTTATGTACGTATGTTTAGTACTCCCTTGCAATTCTTATGCGAAAATTAAAGCTGGTATTTTTTTATGGATTGCTGATTTGAAAACAAATCAAAGATGCTTATTTTACACTTATTATAACTGAATTTGAAAAGGAGGGATGGAAATCATTTGTATCCACAGTAAAAAATTTTCAGAGACGTAGGAAAGTTGAGGACTACATGGACTTACTTTGAAATATGCTGGAAAACTATCAGACATTATTCTGCAATATGAGTCAACACTCATTTCCCATGAAGCCACCTGAATGAGTTTTTTATAACCGTAGAGATTTTTCTGACGTACACTCTGAAATTTTTCATTAACATATAGAAACAATAGAGTGATCAGAGCAGTTGTAATTCCAGCTTTATCGGTAACTGTTTCTAGAGACTGCAGGGCCACTGTTATAGCATAAGTCATTAAAAAGGTCTTGTAAGCTCACCTTAATGCCATTATTATGTAATGGGCTAAATTGCATTATATTATTATTTCGACTAGGACTAGCGAATTAGCGATTATTATGTAATGGACTAAAGTGCATTATATTATTATTTCCACTAAGACTAGCAAATTAGCCATTAGTATGTAATGGGCTAAAGTGCATTATATTATTATTTCCACAAGGACAAGCAAATTAGCCATTATTACGTAATGGTATAAAGTACATTATATTATTATTTCCACTAGGACTATCGAATTAGCCATTATTATGTAATGGTCAAAAGTGTATTATATTATTATTTCTACTAAGACCAGCGAATTAGCCAATATTATGTAATGGTCTAAAGTGTCATAGGTTATTATTTCCACTAGGACTATCGAATTCGACATTAGTATGTAATGGTCCAAAGTGTGTAAGGTTATTATTTCGGCTAGGACTAATGAATTAGCCATTAGTATGTAATCGTCTAAAGGGTATTATATTATTATTTACAATAGGACAAGCAAATTAGCCATTATTATGTAATGGTCTAAAGTGTATT
>RDPX01000004.1:667344-713210 GCA_003991215.1 Morbakka virulenta
ATGAAAAATAAAAATAGCTGACGAATAATCAGGAATGGCGTTACAACTCTGTCCGTTTGCTTTTCAAGCAAGGAATTTCAATTAGGAAGAAACAGAAAGTTCAGGAATAAAATTAGTTTGAAATTTTGCAACATGGTTTAAACATCTAATTTAAAAGCTATTAAAATTCGGTAACGTAGACAAGGTAGCTCGTTCTGCTGGAAAGCAGAACGAGCTACCTTGTCTACGTTACCGAATTAGTTAGAGCCCAAAAAGATTTCCCAAAAGTGATGATTTAATCACCATTTGTTAATTTCATTGCTGTTTTAAAGATGGTTATAGGTAATCTTTATCTATAACCCATTCGTAAGCAAACTAGTAAAAACTACTGAAACTTTTAAAATATGAAATAAAAGCAGTAATATGCTTTTTCACTGTAAGCAAGGATGGGTTTGCAGACATTCCATACCTGTACTGTTGAAAGAATATTAAGTTTTTCCTGTGGAAAAGTAAGGTAAGTAGATGTTAATATAGAAATGAATATGTGTATTTGTATATATACATATATGACAAAATATACGAAGGTCAAAAGGCACCTACAGTAAAAAGTGCTAAAAACAAACGTTAAGCGATTTCTGTGATAGTTTGCATAGCCAGCTGATAAGTGGCAAATCGACGTCTTAGCAGCTGATTATCAACTATTCTTCACCTGAAGAAGCTGCTGACGCGAGATTTTTACAAACTTGGCTTAGTGACAGCCATTAAAGAAAACAAATATTCGATACTGAGATGCTTCTCAAGCTTCTTTGTACCTCAATCTCTTCTAGCCTATTTGGTCTACAATAGCTCGATATTTAAATGAATTTTACTATGAACTTTCAATGAAGACACTTACCTAACAGGACAATTATTTTTTTAGAAAATTCTAGAATTCTGCTGCATTTCACTTCTCAGAGAATTGCCATTCTAGCCTAATCAGCTATCAACTTTTAAGATTTTAAAACTTATTTAAAAATTAATTTTGAAATAACGTTTGACTAGGACCTGTAACACCTTTAAAGTATTATATAGAATGTGTGTGATATTGATGAATTATTATTCAGAAAAGACTTAAAGCACCTGCTTGCTATCTGTTGAAGAGTAAACTTGAAAAAACAGCATGGTGCTGTGATTAATTAGTCAGCCAAGGAACGAAACAGCTATTGTAGGATTTAAATGGTAGTTGTCTCTCCATGAATTGGTCTGTAACAAGGGACTACAGCAGGCATGACATTTTGTGTTCTATGTCATGGTTATTTTGATAGATGATAATATTTGCATGGCGTAAAGCCTCGTTTGAATACTTGTATACACTTAAGAATTGTTTTTTCTTGAGTTATCATACGTGTGCATAAATATTAGGACCAAAAATTATTAGCTTTTACATATTTCAGCTGGAAAAGAGGAAAAAGTACTAAGAATTTCTCGATAATGACAGGAGAGTATAGGTAATGAGCATACTAGGCCAAAAATCTTTTCAGACATAGCGCATAATTAAAGTGAGGGTATGATTACTGCAAACAGGACTATTTATCTCAATGGTTAGGCGCCAGTATGCCTTAGTTTACAAGGAATACAAGGAGCATTTAGGTCAGCCTTACATTGCTGCCTTATTTGTTTGTTTCTAGTAGCAAAAAGATTAGTCACTGTGAGCACTCGCACAAATATATATTTGTGCGAGTACTCATGCCTTCTCTTATTAAAGACAACCCAACTCTAATTATAGCAACCCTACGTTAATGAAAGACAATATTTCTTTAATTAATCACAACAACCCTTTAAATGATAACAATACTATTTTAACTAATGGCACCTTTATTCTAAGTGATAAGATTTTTAAAAAGTGAAACAAGACTACAATAAAATATGACGACATTCTGACCCCATGTTTTGTGAAGGGATAAAGTTAAGTGCAGGATTTTGCTTAGGAATGTGTTGGGTTTTTTTGCACGGAGAGAAGAGTTCAGTTGAATTTTTTTAATGAAAAGGATAAAATTGGTTGAAAGTTCGTTTCTGGTGCCTCACAATTTCAAAAACCAAAAGATTTTCGGTGAACTGGCTCTTGCCTTAACTTTCTTGCTTATTTATTCTACCTCCGTAGATCTGGAAGACCATTACTGTAGCAGAGGTAACAGAATAATGTGAATACAAAATGTATGTGATGGCTATAAATTAAACTAGGGTTGTTAATGAGTAAGGTGGATGTAATTTCCGTTACAATACGATTAATATTAACTAAGGGCAGTAAAGAATAATTAGAGTAAGATTATTTATTTTAAAAATTATTATTGTCATTGCTCAGAATATGATAATGATTATATTTTTATTTATTATTATGGGTACCAAATGTTGCCATAATAAGTAACTATCAATATTTGTTAGTTACAGGATCGACAGCATGTTAAACAACGAATTCTCTTAAAAAGTTAATTACTATATCTCAATTATCTTCTATGTCACGTTGAACAATTATCGAAAACACTCTACTCAGTATCGTTTCACTGCCCATTAGTATGATTTTCTACATTTCGACTGCAGTTTTAACGACAAGTTCTTGTTTCGTAAGCAGTGTTGTCATGTTTTTTAGCTCAAGTTACTGCAAGTATCATCAGTGCTCTGTTATGACTCACCAAGTATTCACTCTTAGACAAAGCAGTGTAACAAGCCACAAGTTGTTCCACCATTTCATTGTGTCCATGCCATACTCAGCATCTTCCATCTTCAGTCAGACCTCGGGAAACGTTACAGGATCTTCTTTCCACTATATGTTCCTTCATTGACATGATTGATTACATTTTACGGGGGTGAAGATTTTGGGTCAGCCAGGGGAAACATTTCTCCGCTTGTTCTTCAAAGAATTTTCTTTGTTGCTCCTCAGATTGGTGCGTTTCGATTCTTCTGCTTTGTACCCTTTTGAAGCTCTGATTTTACCCTTTTCCATGTCGGCTTCAACTCCTGTTCTATTTGATCATCATGCAGTAATATCGCGGTGTCCTCGAATTTCGCCCCCTACTTCTTCCAGTATTATTTGTGCTTTAGTCAAGACAACATTCTCTATAATTAGTAGTAGTATTATTATCATCATCATCATTTTTTTTATTTGGACTAGAGAGTTGTTAGTACTTAAAGAAAGATGATAATTAATATTTTTTACCCAGATCTGAATAATAGGTGGCACAAACGTAGTAATTCTCCCCCACGTAGCACGATTCAACATAACAGTCTTCGTTTTATCTCCCGTGAGTCCCTTGTTATCCTCATTGAGCTTTTTGTAAGTCAGCTTTGGTCTACCAACTTTTCTGTATTCAGCTTAGGTTCAGTATTCTAACAGTGTTCTAATAGTATAACAGAAATCTCGACTTCCATGTTTTTGGAAAGAAATAGATTCAGAAATTTGCTTAGCAAAGTGAGATTTACCATCAGAAACCACTCTTTACAACTTGCTAACTATCCCATTTGAGAGAAACCCGAGAATCATGAGTTTCGTCACATTGAAGCTGAACATAGAAATTGTTGCGATGTGCAATGACAGAAGAACAACGAGAATTGAGCCACAGAGAAAAATGAGGTTCGACTTTGCAACTAAGACTAGGTACGAATGTATCAATGCCAACATTAACCCATTCTGTGAATTCAGTTGCAGTATCAGAATCCGATTTGCTCAAGAGTAATTTGAAAGGAATATCAGCAAGAAATTGAAGAAATCCTTCTTTTTCATCCTGATGAGATTTAAAAGTCTTACATTGATTTGGCTTATCAACAAGATTTAAAACAGTTGCTTTAACATCTACAACCACATGATTAGAAGATTCAACAAGGGGTAAAGCTAAAACTGTACAGTGCTCAGGACAAAAAGTGAAAAAATATTCTAAAAGAAAAGATTTTTCTGTCTTTGAATTAGGAAATATTGCGTGAAAATCAACAACCTGTGTAATATCATGAACAAAAGTGAAGTTGTAAGTACCTTCTCCAGGCCTGTCAGACTGATTAGACTTGGTGAACCAAGCCTTGTGATAAGCATTGAAATCACCAATGACAAAAATATTAGCCGTATAATTCTTTTCTAGAGCCTTACCAATGGGGTCTGATAATGTCTCAATTACTAAGCAAGAGTCGAAAGAGGGAGTCTTATACAAGAAAAATAGGTAACAAGTGACCTAATGAAGAGACACTCGAAATCAGAGTGTCAAACTCAAACCGCATCTAGGTTCGCAAAAGATAAACATATGCCGGAGGGCCATACTAACAAATCTACCAACTTACATTCTAATCTTCTTAAATTAATATTCAATTAGTTGCTACACGACTGCAATACCAAACCAAACAGTACAGACAGACATTATTTACGTCTACTCAATTAGTTTTAGTGTATTGTTCTGAAGCTTGAGGCCTCTTTTTCATACCAAAGTTTGGTATATCTGTCTGAAATGTATTTGTAGTTCTGACTTTGATCAGAGATGACAAGTGTTCGTCAATCAATTTTATAGCTGACTGATTAACACTTAATAAAACTAAAGATACAGCTGAGTAAAGAAATTTAACATAATGTGAGATGCAAGAAAATGTTTTAAATTTCAATATCGACAAAAATTCCATGACAATCGTCCTCTTCGTTAGATTCGTCAGAATCACTTTCGTAAACAATTTTTTTCTGAATAGCACTTTCGGGCTCCGCGTCGTCGTGATCTTTCGTATCATTGTTGATTGCCCTACCTTTCTGCTCTTGTACTGGGATTTCATACTGCCATGTTTTTGTAAAAATTCGTCGCAGATCTCTGGTGCATTATGAAGTACTTTTCACCCTACACTAGTAACTCTAAAGACAGCTTTCGTTTTCAAGATTCTCCTAAATCATTTCTTTGGTGAATGTTGAAAAATTTTGGCTTTGCTTTTTCTAATACTACTTTGGTCAGTCGATGTCTCGCAAGCACTCCATTTTGCTTTTACCAAATCCAAAATTGCTTTGTTCAGAGGCATTTTGCTGTCAAAAAACAAAATTGCTTGCCAGTACTGCAATTTATCCTTCTATTCACTGATCTGTTTAACAAATTGCCTTCGCTTGATTCAGAGTTGCAAATTTTTCCTTCAAACACTCAGCTTTTTTGCAATTACCAAAACATTGGTGACATTGATTTCAAGCTGGTTCACAGTCTTTTCTTAAATTCACAAACATAGCTTTTCTTCCACTATTTCCCACTGCAGTTTGGTAGCATGAAAGCATTTAGCTGAGTCCATTTCAAAACATTTTTATTTCCGACTAGTCAATGGGAAGAGTGCGCTTCGTTACTTCTTCTCTGTTCAGCATGAGTCGTATAACAGACATCAGACCAAATTCTTTCAGCTTTCTATGTTTTATAACAAGGCAACGTGTTCATATGAAAATTTGGACATCATTTATTGGAGAAATTCTTCCATGTGGAAGGGAATATAACAACCCATACGATAAATATGTGTTGTTAGTGTGACAAGAGAAGATGAGGGTGTTACGGATATACCTAAAACCCATGCCGAATTCTGTTCGAGAATATTGACTTTGGTTAGAAAATGAAAAGCAAAGGTAGTAAGACACCGCTAGAATCGTCGCAACAATGGATTAGAAATACCTTGGAAGTATTTTATTAAAGGAAAATAAACCAATGAAAACTAGAGGTTGTAATTAATGATTATTTTCAAAGAAGTAAAACAGTTTGATATTAATATTTGGTAAAAGGGGTTTTTTTCTCTTCTCTTTCTAACTGAGTCATCAAAAAGGTGCATGAGCGCCTATATTTGAATGTATGCCCATGTGGCTTTTAACGGGTGTGCCAGTATGGGAGGAAATGATAAAAGTAGAATTGGACATTGAAATTACTTTTCTCCAAGTGTAGAATAATTTCTAACGGCTTTCCTCTGCCTTGACAAAATCAAAGGTAAGAGGTGTTTAGAATAACGCAAAGTGGCATTCAAAAGATGAGAAATCACTAACTCATCCCTGAAATTTTTTTGACAGCAATTCCAGGTGACACTCATACTTAGCAAAACTCACTGCTGACTCAGTATTGGTGATTTTCAGCTATTTTAACTTAGGAAAATGGATAGAATTTTTGTTTGACAACTGTGACCTCCATAAGCTCTTGTGATAAAGCACCTAATATCATCAAACAATTGAGAAATGAGTTTGTTTTTGCCTTTTAATTTTCAAATTGAGATTTATTTAATTGTGCAGTTGTCCGCAACAAAAGCAACATCCTGGAGTCAATCTCTATCTTTTATTTTGTCTGTTTTTCACCTTTCATCTTTAAAAATATGCTTATTTTTGCCTTTGAAAATAAAATATTTTCAGCACTTTGTAACATAAAAATCAGTGGATATCTGTGTAGAATGGAACCACAGGAAACTGATTATTCATATTTTCCAATAATTGACTGAATTGGTTAAGAGCCCTTTCATATAATGCATTGTTTTTGTGACCAAACATGATTACATTTTGAAATTTTTGAACACAAATTTTGTTAATGAATAATGCAGTGAATTGTGACGTCACTAGTCTCACTATCTTTATTCTGTCTGACATTCTCCCCACCGCTATCACTTTGTCTTGCCACTCTCCTATAAGACACACTGCAACATCATTTCCCGGCTTCCCACCCGCACTGTAGTACAGCCTATTTCCTTCAGCGAAATCCCTGGGTTTTCCCCCGGACTTTCCGCCTGTCCAGCGTGTTTCCTGTAGACAGGGTATATCTGCTTTCCCTCTACTTATCATGTCTGCTATTTCCCGGCATTTCGCAGTGAGTGTTTCTACACTCAGAGTGGCAATCTTTACTTTGGTTGAACTCGCTTGTCCTCTTCTCACAGCGTCTAGGCCATGGTTTCCATGAGCATTGCTTACGGGGTATCTCATAGCATTATCTGATTTTCACAATGTTTCCAGCATGTTTGTTGTGAAATGTTTCTACGAACCCGATGCTCTTCCTGACGTCCATCCTCAGTGTTAATTTGGGCTTAGGACCGGCAGGTGACTCAGCTGGCTTGCTCATCCCCTGGCACATTAAATTGATAGAATAATTAACAGAAAAATTATATTGTTAAAGCATTCAACATTTTAGATCAGGCTGAGGCACAAACAAAATTTGAGGTTTCAAATATGTGTAACGTTATAAATGTGACACGTGAATTCAACGAAACCCGTTGAAAATCCAGTATCTAGGAAAATAACTTGCCTGCAGATTCATCGTGTCAAGCTGCGTTTCCCTCGAGCCCCAGACGACCTTTTGCAGCTCAGGGAACATCACTTCTCTTAGCTCATAAACTATGTTGTCCATACACTGAATATAACAATCCATTTAATGTGTTGTCAGTTTGATTAAAAGTCAATTGTTCTAATGCCTAAAGTATTATATTTGCAACTGAGGCCAAACAGGCTTTGGTTTTAATCTTTCTTTCGATTTCAACCATTACACCTGTTGTGGGAGAATATTGCTCTCCGGATCTGGATAAAATCTAATTTTACGTCTTTCTTTTTTTACATAACCATTTAGGAAGTTCCCATTGTTATCAAGTTTGATCGGTCCGGTATTAGAATACAAGAATTTGTTATATGTGGAAGATTTATTTCCGTGTTATTGATTCGAATTGCATTACAAAATTAGAAGACGTCATACTTTTCCTCTTTTTGTCCACTGAGTTCTTTGGATGAGTTGACGGGTTTAAAAAGTACTCTGCCCTGTCCGTTGTTTCATTTCTCCTACTGTTTCCTCGTAACAGTTTATTACTTACCGACGCTTTGTACAATGTAAAATTTTGCACTGTACAAAACGTTTGCAAGCTACTGGATTTATGAATACGTTCCATCTTTAAAAAATTCTATCCCGGAACAAAATGGTCCAATTTTTCTTACAAGGATGAAAGGTAGTAAGCATAAGAGAGGCAGAAGCGTTTCCTTAAGTATATAGAGGCCTACACATTCAAATTTAAGTTGAATTAAATGTTTAAAGAGGGAGCCTTGTTTTTGATGAAAACAAATGTCAATCAAGCCGTTGTTGTAACTAATTTCCTCTTGACCTACAATACTCATTCGTGAAGAAAGATAAATTCAGGATTGTTTTTTCTCAAAATTTGAAAATTTGTATAACTTTGTGTTTGAGAAGGAATTATTAGTTTGTGGTAGAGGAACAGACGTGGGCGCCATGGAATGTCATGGAGCACGCTTAAAGGTCCAAGTAAGGTGATATTATGAATCTCAGTCTTCCAGATTGTTCCTAAGCTCATACATTGAGGATAAAAGCTCATTAATAAACCTTAATAAAATGGGTCAGCAGCAGTTGGTTTGGTGATGATGAGGATTATATTATCACAGAACACAAGAAAATCCGATCTTGTGTTAATCTTCTACTGATTTAAAGAGGATAGTTACCAAGTTGAAATAGATGATCACAGAGATATTGCAGGATAGAAGGATTAGAAGGAGCGATAGCGTGGTGAAGGGGCGGGGGGAGGTTGAGAGAGATCTAAAGATGGATCTCTCTCATGGACAGATGGATAGATAGATGAAAATGGACAGATGGGTGGATAGATAGATAGATGAAAATGGACAGATGGATAGATAAAAAAGATAGATGGATAGATAGATGGATAGATAGATAGATAGATAGACAGATGGATAGATAGATAGATATATTCAAAGATTTTACTCACAGGAAGGTCACTGTCACCACTTATGTACTTTGAAAGAAACAAATTATTCCCCCAAAAATTTTAGGGAGAAATGTTCCATAAGGACAGGAATAAAAAAGCTACCCAATATTTACTTCACACTGATAGGATGTCACTCAAATTGCAGAAAGTAAAGTAATTTTAATAATTTGAAAATTTATATCCGATTATGAATTAAAGTCAGTGTTTAAAAAAAATGAATTCTATTTAGTATTTTTGGAGGTTTATTTTTATGATTCGTTTTAAGGCTACTACAGATGGAAACGGTAGTAGGCACAAGCTCCTATTATCTACAAAGCGCTTTCAGCGCCATTAATTTTTCACTCGATAACTCTTGTGCAGTTTCCAGAGATGTTGCCATTTTGATATTTGCTCATGTTCTGATGTTATCAACTTAACCTGTTTTTTCCTGTCTCTTTCACTTTTTCCTGACACTGGCTGTCTTTTGCTGCGAGTTTGAAACTCGACCATAGCTTTTCATATCTGGCTATTTCCAAAGGTACTCTGGTTTGAGCATTTCCAATCTGTTCTTAAGCCCTATTTATTCGTTTTTCTTTGCATCAAGGTGACCCTCAACAACAATCTCTACATCCACATTTCGGATGCAGTGATCTCATCTTTTCTCTTGTGTCCATACTTATGTTCTATACAAACCAACACTCCGTATTAGAGACTTGCTTTAGAAGCTTGCTATACAGTTGTCAATTGCAAGTTCTCCTAATTATTCTAGCTGTAATTTTATTGAGAAAGTGATACCACTTTGATCGTTTACAATGAAACTAAAATATTTAACTTATTAAATTTTTAAAGAAATTTGAATTGCTATTTGTAAAAAGACATTTAAGCTCCACTCTTCTGATTGGAGTTCCCTTATTATCCCTTCGTCTGTAATGTAGTCATTTAGTGTCTTAGTTGCACCATCCAGGGCACACCATGTACATCTCTTTCTCATTAATCCTCGGAGTTCTATTTTTTTGTCTGATTTTTTTACCATTTAGAAATGCTCTTCCTATCATATCCTTTCAGAGCTAGGTATATTTGCTAAAAACCTGAGATTTGTCCTTGCCCTGAAAATATATACGAAAAAGTGATAACTGAGAATGTTCTCGAATATGATATTTACAATGCAGCTGAGGGGAAAGGAAATGGCTGGTCACTGTAAATGCACAGAAGATCAAGCTTTTTTTACCGACATGACAACCCAGTTTTTCAACCAGTCACCATGAATGACACTTAGTCTTTTGAGACTGTTAAGCTTTTTAGGCTTTTATTTTCTTAGGAATGTTAACGGAAATCCTATATAAAAACTATTCCCAAGACAGCTTCGATGAAAGTTTACTCTATCTATTGGATACAAAAACATCTCTCTCAGGGAACTAACTTATACATCTATAAGTTTAATTTGACCATGAATAGAAAATTGTTGCCACATCTAATCAGGTACTTTCAACTCCCAATTGAAACCTCTGGAGCAATTCCAACGTCTCTAAGATTTCTTGAACCCTTAAAACCCTTTCACATAATCTGGTTAAGTCATCTCTTTCTATTTTTGAAAAGTACTTCTATAGTCATGTCTACGGTCAGCCACGAATTTTCTTCGCTCACCACCCCTAAAAATTTCCATTTCGTTACTTGTTTTTTAATGAAATGTCAGCTATTCTCTGTCCAGGCTCCTTAGTGCAGGACTTCCAATTTATTCCACGAATTTTTCATTTGTGGTGCTACTCTTTGGCATTCTATTTCTATTTCTTGTTTCCCTAATCTTAATCAGTTTAAGGCTCTTAGAAACAAGTATCTTAAAGAAATAGAATCTACTTAACCCACCTGTCTTATCTATGGCCTTCTTCCTTTTCAGTGACTTTTGGGCCTTTTATAAGCAATTTACTTTTCAAAAAATTGCTGACGATGCACCAATCACTACCAGCATAATCCAAGACCTACCACAACTTCTTAAACATATTACCCCTTGATGGTACAAAAGATACAAGAACTGCCTTCGATCAAAATTAGAGACTTCGAGGGGGAGAGTCTACAACTTTGTATTTTCAAGACCTACAATCTCTAATAACATCTTCTTAAAGAAGAATCTTAATAAAGAGTGTCTGGACAAACAGCCAGCTGACTGAAGGTAACAACACCTTCCTTTTAATCGACTTTTGTTGTGAGTGGACTTCTTTCTGACAGCGAGTCATGGTTAACTCGCTCTAGACGGCAGAACCAACTTAGTAACGTCCAGATGCATTGTCTTGGGTGCGTCCTTTGGATCTCATGGTGAGATCATACAACTAGAAACATAATGGTTGACCCTTTCAAAACAGAGAAGACAGCGTTAACCGAGACAGAAAGATAGCTGCATCTACAGGATGATCCACCTAAGACCCTCTATATGGAGAGTTGGCATCAGAAAAGAAGCTATTAGGAAGAGTACTGCTCTGTGTCAAGGTTCTCTCCAAACAAAATTTTAGAATATTTGTCATCAACTAATTAAGTTGTTTCAAGGGATACAACAGTCAGTGATTCCGCAAGTGAACAACTCGTGAGGGCTAATTGATCCATTTCCTATGTCTTACATTTGTCAATTTATGACGACATTTCGAGACTTACTTCTTCCATCGTCATTCTTGATGATTTTATCAGGCCTGGTAATAGGTGAAATGTCTCTTAAAACTTGGCCAAAACCTTTAGGACTTAGAACTTGATAAACTAAACATTCACACTGAATATGACTTGATTCACAAGCAAAAGAAAATATATTTTTAGCTTCAACTATTAACTCTAATATGTGGAAAATCCCAGGAACAACAAAATGTAACTGGAAGAATATTTTCAGCAAATTAAACATTAAGAAGTTATCATTAATATTCCATCGAAATTGGTGATCATTAGAGAAAGTTAACAAAATACTCAGCTGTTTCTTTGATTCACCTGGTACGTACCTTTATTTGCTTCTATCGACTACAATCAAACTGGTGACTTTTCAACCAGAACGCACAGGAAAAAAGCACTTCATCGCAAAGCACAACAAATTTAAATAGTTTTTCTTACAATTATTGATTCAGAAGCTTGTATTACCTAAACGGGAAAGAATCAGACAGTTAAATTCCTTTGATTCTTTGCTGTCTTTTTGTTTTCAAAGTTTTGATCAATGAAAAATAGTATTTCAATATTAAGCAGACAAATCCTATTCATATTTTTAAATACAATAAGCTAAAAAGCTAAATAGCAATAAAGTATAACACAAATTATAATTTGTATGAATAATATATATATTATATGTATAAATATAATATATATATATTATATCTTATATATAAATATTATATATTTTATATATATTGTATTATATATATACTTAAACATCATCATTACCAAAGGGTAAAGATCCCTTGTATTTTACACAAGTTGTGTGAAGTCAAGTTATACACCAAGACCAATACTTTAAAACTGCACCATTGATTTCATTTTTACTACATTAGCCACAAGCAGCCATCTACATTGTGTTTTAAATAGACTAAAATCAGCAGCCATTGCATTGAACGTAGANACAAAATACTCAGCTGTTTCTTTGATTCACCTGGTACGTACCTTTATTTGCTTCTATCGACTACAATCAAACTGGTGACTTTTCAACCAGAACGCACAGGAAAAAAGCACTTCATCGCAAAGCACAACAAATTTAAATAGTTTTTCTTACAATTATTGATTCAGAAGCTTGTATTACCTAAACGGGAAAGAATCAGACAGTTAAATTCCTTTGATTCTTTGCTGTCTTTTTGTTTTCAAAGTTTTGATCAATGAAAAATAGTATTTCAATATTAAGCAGACAAATCCTATTCATATTTTTAAATACAATAAGCTAAAAAGCTAAATAGCAATAAAGTATAACACAAATTATAATTTGTATGAATAATATATATATTATATGTATAAATATAATATATATATTATATCTTATATATAAATATTATATATTTTATATATATTGTATTATATATATACTTAAACATCATCATTACCAAAGGGTAAAGATCCCTTGTATTTTACACAAGTTGTGTGAAGTCAAGTTATACACCAAGACCAATACTTTAAAACTGCACCATTGATTTCATTTTTACTACATTAGCCACAAGCAGCCATCTACATTGTGTTTCAAATAGACTAAAATCAGCAGCCATTGCATTGAACGTAGATCCTAGTACTTGTGCTGCACGAGCATTTAAATATTCTTGAATGAAGTCCTCCAGCAATTGTTATCTTGAGTACATCTTCCCGAATAGGTATTCCGTTGATGTTTGATGTTGATGTACTGTTGATGTTTTAACAATTCAAAACCACTTGTGAATAGGTGAGCCAACGCCTTTTATCAGGCTAATAGAGAAATGCTAAACATCAAACAATTTTCTTAGTTATGATCTTCATTCCAATCTACAAACACCCTTCTTATATGCACATGCTATTGACATTGGTTCGTTTCCCAAAGTATATCTTGGTTGTCATTTGCTTTAAAAACAAAGTAGGTAACATTAGCACAAGGTTCAATGCTTGCACAATGCAGAAACACATTCTCTAAAGATTGACATGTAATTTCAGAGATCTAGAATTTTAAGAGACTTCATTGTATTTTACCCTTAAATAATTTTTCATTTGATTAATTGTCTTGATGTGTGTGGCATTTTGTTGTAGTGAAGTCAACATCCTATGGGTAACCATTTATTTCCATTCTTGTGTTTCAGTTACTTACTTAATGCAATAAAACTCGGTATGAATCGGTATAAGACAGTACAAATGAATTAAAACTAATATGGATTAACTATGAATTGTCCCTAATGCTCTTTTGATTAAAAAGTAGACCTGGCTTTGCCAATTACTTTACATTGTTTTAGCTCGAATTTTTCACTGTATTCAGGGTTCAGCAGTATATGCTGTGCTATAGTCGAATTACATTTACTGTTGAACCGGAGTACACTAAGATTTTTTGTGTTCCTTATTGATAAAAACCCATCTCTCTTATGTTCTCTTGTTTCTTGTTCTAAAATTGACAACAGTCTTTACAAATCTTTGGCGCTCACTTTCTTTGTCGGCCTTTCTTTTTCTTCATCTTATTCTTCATCCGTAATAATTCCCTATGTTTTTCTTTGGCTTTTCGTACACTTGCAATAAAGCTGTCCTTTTCTCATGTGAGGTCTTCCTCCATCTGGTTCTTAATCTTATCTTACCTTCCTTTATCCCTATGATATTTCTCTCTCCTTTTGGAATTCCCCTCTTCTGTTTTCCTCTTTCCTTTTTAGTGTCTTTAATCCAAACGATTTCTGGCNACAACGGTCTTTACAAATCTTTGGCGCTCACTGTCTTTGGCGGCCTTTCTTTTTCTTCATCTTCTTCTTCATCCGTAATAATTCTCTATGTTTTTCTTTGGCTTTTCGTACACTTGCAATAAAGCTGTCCTTTTCTCATGTGAGGTCTTCCTCCATCTGGTTCTTAATCTTATCTTACCTTCCTTTATCCCTATGATATTTCTCTCTCCTTTTGGAATTCCCCTCTTCTGTTTTCTTCTTTCCTTTTTATTGTCTTTAATCCAAACGATTTCTGGCCGGCACAGTTTTAAAGGTCAAGTATGTGATAACTGATTCTAGGGTAGTTTCTATGCAAAATCCAAAAATCACAATCATTTTGTCCAATCAGGTCGCGTTTTTGAGATACGAGGTTCTGAAGGAATTGTTATTAGTCCTATTTATTACCTTTGATTTAGATTTAGTGCTTCGCAAAAAGCATGCATTTTATCTAACAAACTTCCAAAAATCAAGATTATACATTATATAAAAACTAATCATAGATAAAGGGCCTTTTTAGTGACTTTTTTCAGTGCTGAGTAGCCACCACGTCTCGTTTCAAACACATTAGTCCGAAAATAGCTCACATACCACCTACCTTGCTAGTCTTCTTCCATGACAAGAATGTCCTGGTGGAAACTTTCTACCTGTTCCTCACTAAAGTCTCTACAGTTCTGAGGCAAACAGTGTAAGTGGGACGGTGGAAAGCACATTTTGACTGACATGTGAACCCCTAATTTTTGGAAGTTTTTCAGATGTTCGCCGACTTCCTTCTCGTATTCTGCACTCCGTTTGTTTTCAAGGAAGGCTCTAATTACTGACTTAAGTGACAGCTAAGCAAACAGCTCAGCTGCATTCAGTGCATCATTAAACATCGAATCCTTCAAACGTACCCGTATCTGCCCCTCGCCCTGCTGGGCGGGGGGCAGATACGGCAGTAGTTGCAGTAAAGTAATGACGAGTATCTCTGGGTTGTGAAGAACTGTCTTAATTCTCTTTCATCCCGATGTCTAGCCAATTCAGTCTCAAAAATGTCAGGAGCCTGTCCTTCTCTAACTAGGACAGGCACCTGACACTTAATAGCGACTGTTAATGATCTTCACAGGCAAATATTACTCCTCACAAGGGAAAGGCACCAAAAGAGGTTTGCAAACCTAACACAAAAGACACCCAAGATACCAAATTACAGACAAGTCCCACTGGATTGTCAATATACCTAGTCGTTCACTACCATCAATAAAGGAATTCCTTCTGGTGAAAGGTGTTTTCTCCAACTCCCAAGACCATCCTTCAAAGGAAATTGTCTCCATATTTGAAACGACAGTAAAAGATGTCTTCAAAATGAAACTGACAGAATCTGAGCAAAAAGAAGTTTTACTCTTCAATCTTCCAAAGTATCCACTGACAACATCATATAAGAAGGAAAAATGTCTTATCAAGAAACAATGTTTCAATCTCTATCCTTCCCGCTGGCGTGCAACTGCGATTCTCAACAAAGCGGACTATATCCGAAAGCATCAACTGCGCTACAGGAAAACCCTATTTTGGATAAATGCATCTCCCACCGATCGAAACCCAAAGACTCACCTTTACCAAGGTTTTATAGATTACATGTGCAGTATACCCGTACGTCCAATTGTAGCCCACGCTGGTAATCCACTTCCTTCACCAGTCACATCACTGCAACAACAGTACTAATTTTGTAGCCTTTATCACACAACAAAGAATCCAAGCAGGAAAATCATGGCCCACTTTGATGTCACTTCACCATGGACAAGTATTCCTGTTGAGGAGACTTTACGAATTATCAAGAACCTACTTAAAAATGATGATTCATTACCATTAAAAACTGGACTCAAGCCTCTAGATATCCTAAATCTGCTAAAAGCACTTCTTACCAACACACCCTTCCTATTCAAAAATGACACACGCACACACAACAGCGGTGTACCAATCATCCACCAGATATTCATCCAAGCGTTTAAGGTCACAGCATTATCAACAGCAGCCAAGAACCAACTATTAGAATGACATTTGCGTTTACATTACATCCAAGTGAAGAGACAAGCGAATTGGTCCATTCCTTAGATGTAAGAACTTTATCATGTCATTAGTTGTTAATTTTTTTCCGACCTACGTTTCGAGAGATAGTTCTCTCGAAACGTCAGACTACTGAAATGATTAGATCCGGCTATTTTATACTTTGATAGTGCGGACGTACGTGTAGACAGGGATCGAGTTATTTCTGGAAGTGGCGCCATACTTATGTTGTGCTTGTTGTGTTTCTTTCTTTAGTGCTGGAAGCCATATTTCTCGAAGTGTGTAGGATATACTGTTGATGTGGTTGCTGCATTGCAGGGAATGGATTGTTTCTTTTATTTTTCTTGCTGTTGTGTAGGTTTCCTTGTCTATAATCGTTTTATGTTCCCAGTCAAAGGTATGATCCTGTGTCCAGCAATGTTCGGCTATTTCATGATTCTTGATGTCACCTGACAGCTCTCTTGTGCTCTTTTTCTCTTTTACCCAAGGGACGCTTTGATCCACCAATGTAGGAGGCAGGATAGTCCTTACATTGTAGTCTGTAAACTACGTTGTTCTTCTCTTCAAGTGGGACGGGGTCTTTTGGTTTTGAGAGGATCTTCCTGAAGGTGGATGTAATGAAGAAGGAGCATTGAATGTGTTGTGGGAGAGCTCGTCTAAGATGCTCACATGGAAGTTGGTATTCTTCATGTAAGGCAGACGTATACGTTTCAGCGGTTCTTTATCTTCATGATTAGGTCCAGTGATTCTGTGTAAGGGTCTCTGGATATCCTTAGCGTAGTATCCATTAGATAAGAGAACCCTTTGAAGGTATTTTTCTTCTTTTATGAGGTCATATGGGCTAGAAATAATGCTCTTTCTTCTTCTTTCTCCACGGTGAATGTGAGTGTATCCAGTCATTTCAGTAGCCTGACGATGGGAGAAATATCTCTCGAAACGTAGCTCGCAAAAATCTTACAACTCATGACATGATGAAGCTCTTACATCTATGGCTTCCTCTGAGTCCATTAAGTTAAGAATTTTCAAGATTACTATGGTCCATTCCTGTTGCTATCTTCAAGAAACCAGCTCATAGTTACTAGTACCTTAAAAACGCATCAAACCACCCAGTTTTAGCTCATCATAGTGTCATCACTACTCTATTTGGAAGGACAAGAAACATTATTTCAAACTTATTACGATCTCCGAAAAGACGAAAAGGTCCTCTTATCCATTGTATACCATACTAGGGATGTCAAGAGAGCATTAAAAGAAACCAGCAGGCCTAATAATCAAAAAGAACAAAAAATTGTAAATCAAATGTGTCTTCCCTATGTCTCTCCCCGAGAACAACGTATCAAGTGTTCATTTTTCACAACATCCAGGCTTAGGATGATGCTCTCAAAGCCAAAGGATCCAGTTCTACTTAAACAGAGAAATTTTGTAAAGTCTATTCTGCCTTCTACATTGTAGAATCAAAGCACTTTCTGGGTCAAAGAGATAAAGAACACAAGAGAGCTTTTCAAAAAGGAGACATTAAGAGTACTATGGCTTCCAGTATTAAAGAAAAGAAACACAAGATAGGTATGGCGTCACATCTAAAAACAACTCGATACCGAGATGTACGAGCTTTATCATTCCGTTAGTTGTAAGCTTTTTCTGAGCTACGTTTCAAGAGACACTTCTCCAATCGTCAGATAGACAATGGAAGACGTATCTCTCGAAACTTAGCTCAGGAAAATCTTCGACTCATACGACACAATAAAGCTCTTAGATCTATGGCTGTCTCTGAGTGCATAAATTTCAAATTTCAAATCTCGGTCCCTGTCGCCAAGAACGTCAGCAATATGAAAGGACAAAATAGCAATACCTAATAACCCTCCGAACGTAGCTCAAAAAAAACTTTCGACTGATGACATGATACATTTCCTACATCCATAACTTTCACTAAGTCCATAAAGTCAAGAACTTTTAAGAAATAAGACTTGTTGAATAGGACCAGATCAAAGAAATACAATCAAAATATGATGGGCAACAATTAATTTCCTAACTCCTTCTACGCGTCCGCTTTTGTCTCTAAAACTTCACAGGGTTCATCTGGATCTTAAAACATTACTCTCCTTGCAGCTTTCCCCTGTCTTGTTACTTGGCTACTGATATAAAAAAGGTCCATTCCATTCAGGATCTTGCTTGGCTTCCGAAACTGTACGTAACAAACGACAGCTTGTTAAGTACAATCCGCAGTTTTTGTATAATTACCATCAGTTTTCTGGGTAAGCATAATTGTCAAGGTCAATGATTGTAAAGCATACAGAAGTAAGGAATCTACAGAGTTATTAAAATCTATAATTTTGGTTAAATTTCTTATGGGTGATTTCCAGACTTTAAATAATGTGTGTTATAACCCAATGTGGTTCCAATTCTGGTCTGACAGCTTCTTAAATCGATCAATTGAGATCAAAGCTCTTTTTCAATTTGATGAATATTAATGCTTTTTTTTGTTTTTGTGATTAGTATCTTCCTCGAAATTATTTTCAGGACTGACATAAGAGAAGATGTAGACATATATCGATGATTTCCTAATTCAAATTTAAATTATGTGGCAGTAGATTTTAGTTGAAACTTGAATGAGACATATAGTTCTATGTTTGTCCGTTTACGGTGATGTTTCCCTTCTTTGGAATCGTTACTATTCCTTAAATGACACATCTATCCCGTCTTTTTCCTTGGAATTTCTCTATGAAAGAGTTTGTTACTACTTTCCTCAGTTATCCTTGTGTTTTCTCCTAGCAATTGACCGATGACCTTAGGTATTTTGGTGGGTAACTTCACTATTTTCCTTTTAACTTGATCAGAATTATCAATGTTATACGGTAAGAACTTTATTTTTCTTTGCCTGTAACTCTAGCCTTACATTCTTGCACTCTCTTTTGATTTTCAGAAATAAATTTTCGGAGTGATTAATTCCGTTTGAGTGGAAAGCAACGTCGTTGGAAAGGTCCTTACTAATAAGAAAAAGATAAGCAATAACAAGAAGGTCAAAGCTAGAGATGTTATCATTAATGCTAGTGTCATAGAGACCAAGAATATCGAAAGAGTTATTTATTAAAAATTATTCAACAGAATTCAAGTTGTAACAAAGGCCACGAATATAAGAATTGCAAACCAAGTGTATTGAGGCCCGCCTCCGCGTGAGACTTCACCTGATGTCAACTCAGCATTTTTGAGGTCTCGAGATAGGCTTACAGATATTACACCTTTCTCCAGGCTGACCTGGAGGTTAAAGTAGCAAAAAGTGTCAAAACTCTACAACCAGATTCAGTTTTAAGTCATGAAACCGGATTATACCTCGTTTAGGATTTAAGACCATAGAGTTGTACACCTTGGTTATGTTATAGATAAGCCTGAAACACTCAGTGTTCTGTTTTGGACAGATGCTTGGACACGTAAGGCACTCTTGTGGAAAAACCACGGGTCTGCCTTGTAGTTTTGCAAAAGAGTACACATGCAAAACTAGATTCCCATCTTTTGAGATGTACACAATATAAATACCTCTGGTGGAATTCCATGGGCCCACCTGCTTTTTCGATATTTAGGCTCTTTTTGACTTCCCTGAACTCTTCTCTGGTGACTACGTTGTTGTTTTAATTTTTTTTACACATTGTGGAAACTCCTTTATCTGGGACCCTGATCTCAGAGGAAGTTGCCAAGAAGACCATTAAAATTTGTGAGCTAAGTAGGTACTTGTTTACGTGGGCTTGATGCAGTCACTTGTTATCTTTTACTGTTTCCTCCCTGTTATTTCTTTGACTTTTTGCCAAGCTTCTCCGTATTAGTGCTCATCAAGAGTAATCTTAATACTCCGGATTTGCTCTTGTATTTCCTAATCTAGTCTGGATTAGGTACAGATTTTAAACACCTTGTGACCAGACTTTAATATTCAATTTTGGATTTGTTCTTCTCTATTGTGGGCAAAGCATTTCAAGGTCTTGGCTTCCTTTGGTGGATTTAAAGTGGAAGAATTTGCAGGACCTTTTGTTCTTTGACTTTTTGAATATGCATTCCTTCTTTTTTCTCTTGTTGGTCTTTAAAAACTTGTCTTAATTTGAATGGTTGTGTCTTTAGTAAGTACGTGGTATTCATTATTCACTTCTGTTATACACATTGGGTCCTGCTTATGACAATTAAACTGCATCCTGGGGTTCCCTTGAGCAAGGATAATACCCCACTTGCTCCCTGTGTTGAGGTTACGGTGAAGCTGTTGGCAGCAGGACAGTGGATTTGCTTAATTGAGGCGTTATCTATTGCTACTGGAACAACCTCTTCATTAATCTACCGTCTTGCGGAAGCTCAGATCTCTTAGTAACAAAAGAGGGTTTCTCTCCTAGTAAACTGGAGACTTCGAGTGCAGAAAGATCCCTGAAAGAATCCGCTGCACTTTTCCCATCATTCCGTCTACACCTTCACCATGGAATGAAGACCAAGACCAAAAGTCAATACCACATCACCCGTCGAGTGGGTCAAAAAGGGGGCGTTGTCGAGTGAGCAATCAGCCTGGCAGCAAAAAGTATGGGACTGAAAGAAACCCTGTAAAACTCCGTAATTTGTTAAACTAGGCAAATGGAATGCCATAAAGATGAAAGAACTAGGAAAGCTGAGTACTTCGTGCGACAAGATGAGACAATGCGCACTCCAAATCCTAGGCATCTATAAGACCAAATATAATGGTCAAGGTAGCTTTACGAACTCCAGAGAATGAGACCATTCCTTTCTCTGGAAAGGAAGATGGATACAGTCACGGTGTTGCTGTAATTATTGGTAAATACACCGGTAATTCACTCATTGGCTACAGTCCAACTAGCGATCGACTAACCAAAGTTAGAATACAAGCAATGCCTCACAACATCAGCATTATCCAGAGCTATGCATCAACCAGTGTGGCAAAAGAAGAAGAAGTAGAGGAGTTCTAAAACAGTCTTCAGGACAAGCAGAGATATCATAGTTGCCATGGAATATGTGAATACGAAAGTGGGCGTCACCAAGTTTTACAACACGACATGCAGACGCTTTGAGTTAGGAGATCGAAATGACAGAGGACAAATAACCTTGCGATCTTGAACACAATGTTTGAACACCATCCTCGACACTTTTACATCTAGACTTTGCCTGACAAAAAGTGGTGCAACCAAATCGACTTCATTACAATAAACAAGAAATAGAGAAGCTGTGTCAAAAATGTTAAAACTAGACCAGGAGCTGACTGCAACAGTGACCACCAACTTTTAACTGGGAGATTGCAAGTAAGACTCGAGAATATTGAGCGAGACATACGATACGGTTAATCACTCCTCTCCATTATTCTTCATTATCTGGTAAGAAGAAATTATGGTTTGTTGATAACCATTGTGCTAAATCAATGCAAACTGGTCTCTAGACCTTTCATCGCTGTGCTTTACTACTTTACGAACCCTCCAAACCCTTGTACGCCAGGTAGTTAGGTACTGCTCTCTGACAGGTTTTCAACTAACAACTTTGTCGTGAAGCTTCTCTGTCAATGTTGCAATATCAGATCAGTAAGCTGACAAAGAAAAACATGATATCAATCAACAATATATACAAAAAGAAAATATGTTAGGTAGTGTTCAAATGCATCAACAGTTATGTTCCTTATTTCGAAATTTTTTTGAACNATAACCATTGTGCTAAATCAATAAACATTACTATAAGGAGAAATTGTCTTGCTCCTAACTCATCTTTTGTGGCATGTCCAAAAGCTCTACTGTGGGGTCTTTACTGTTTCTGGGGCATTTTAACGCCGTACCATCACTGTTATAACCCTAAAAAATGATAATGTATGCGATTGACAAAGTCCTTCATTACCATCATCAGTAATCGAAAGCAGTGAAAAAACCAATACCACAGGATTTTCTGCTGTGTCAAACTGGTTAGAGGAAAGTGAATTAATTCTTAGTCCTAAATGGGGGATGACCAAAATAATGCTATTTGGTACCAAAACCCGCTTAAAATGATAACATGAAATCGAGGCAACGTACCAGTCGCAGCTTATCAACAGTACAAGGAGCTACAAATACTTGAGTATTTCTTGATGCATCACTTAACATAGACAAACACTTAAAAAGCTTATGCAAACTGGTCTCTAAGCGTAAATGTTTGTTAAAATGAATAAGACCTTTCATCGCTGTGTTTTACTACTTTACGAACCCTCCAAACCCTTGTACGCCAGGTAGTTAGGTACTGCTCTCTGACAGGTTTTTAAGTAACAACTTTGTCGTGAAGCTTCTCTGTCAATGTTGCAATATCATATCAGTAAGCTGACAAAGAAAAACAAGATATCAATCAACAATATATACAAAAAGAAAATATGTTAGGTAGTGTTCAAATGCATCAACAGTTATGTTCCTTATTTCGAAATTTTTTTGAACAAAGTTAAGTTCTGATGAACAAGAAAATAAAATAACAAAAATTACCAAGGCTACCTAAGATTTAATTACTAGGCAACAACCTTAATTTATAACAAACTCAGTGTAAATTTAAGAGCAATATCGGATTTATAGTTATTTTACAAACAACAATATATTTAATCTGTTAGAGAAATTAAACTATTAAATTTCACCCTTTATCTCTCGGTTTAGCTTTTCCTAGAGACTGTATAAGTTTGATTTTATGAGAACTTTTATATAAATGTATTCAGACATAATTTTAATTGTTAACTTCTTAATTTTCACTTTTATTTTTATACAGGACTTGTACGGAGAACAGTTTTTAACTGATATGGTGTAATGTGCTTAAATATAATTAAATACAATGCAATACAATATTTAGTTCGATGCAAAAGTCAGTTTCACTAAGAGGGGTTTAAAATATAATGCTTCAGTTATGTAGTATTAATACCAATCCCATATTTTTTCAACACAGCCTACTTTGTTTCCTTCTTTAGGGCCCTGTACATAGTAATTNGTTTGATTTTATGAGAACTTTTATATAAATTTATTCAGACATAATTTTAATTGTTAACTTCTTAATTTTCACTTTTATTTTTATACAGGACTTGTACGGAGAACAGTTTTTAACTGATATGGTGTAATGTGCTTAAATATAATTAAATACAATGCAATACAATATTTAGTTCGATGCAAAAGTCAGTTTCACTAAGAGGGGTTTAAAATATAATGCTTCAGTTATGTAGTATTAATACCAATCCCATATTTTTTCAACACAGCCTACTTTGTTTCCTTCTTTAGGGCCCTGTACATAGTAATTATTTATCTTTACAACTTCTTTTTTTTTTTATTGTAATAACTGGTAGGTTGCTGATGAAGCAGCATCAAGGTACTGGAAAATTCCGAACATTCAATGGAAATTTATTTCAATTTTCAAAAGTAATTTATAATTTTCGTTTCATTCCTCTAATAAATAACATAAAACCAATGCATTCTGAGAAATGGAGATGCAAAAACTCAACATTTTGTTTTTTGACGTACAAAATTTGAGGCAGTTTTGTGCTTAAACATCTTTGGTATATTTAACTTAGACCAGAGATTAGATTATCTGTGATTGTGTGTATGTGCGTATGTGTGTATGTGTTTATGGTGTATGTGTGTATGGTGTATGGTGTATGTGTGTATGGTGTATGTGTGTATAGTGTATGTTTGTATTTTTGTATGAGTGTATGTGTGTATGTGTGGGCCTTGTATCGGCATCTGTTTTTGTCCTTTGTTATGCATGTGCGTGTAGTAGTTGCAGATCAATATAACCAAACCTAATTTTGGTTTTTATTTTACTTAAGGAATTTGGAAGTACCTGCTACATATGTACTTATATGTGCTAGTGAACCGCATGTTTTTTACGTCTTTGTTGTGGTTAAATGTTAAATAGTCTCATTTTTATATTGAAATGAAAAACCTGGACAATTTGATGAGAGAAAAAAGTTCCATTTTAATTCTAGTTTTCTTTTTTGAATTAAAACTAGTTGGTAGCTACTTGTTGGTAAACTGTTGTACTTTATGGTCTGCAAATATGCTATTCTATGATATCACGGTTCTAATATACTTTTTATTTAAAGAAGTAACAGATAATGCCCAAATATTTGTAATTTTAATTACCATATTTATATATTTAACCCTGAACATTCTGTTTAAGCTTTCTTAGGATTGTCCGGGAGAATGCTAAAATTACTGTCTTAAATACGTTGCACAAATTTTCTCGGTGAACAATATTTATGCATTAAATTTCGGTTAAAATAAATCCACAATGTTTAAACCTCGTGTAAAACAAATAAAAATATATTTTTCACATTTATCACCCACTTTTATATACTTATCATTTGATTTTAAAAAATTTAATTTTTAAAGAAAGACAAAAGTTTGATTTTATATGCTCCCTTCTCTTGTCTACAGGGACATCAACCCCCAAAACACCTCAGTGAAGTCTTTACTGATTGTCATTTATCTTTGTTATGCCATGTGCATTCGGAAACTTTCTATTAATTTTATATCTACAGCTGTCGTCATAGTGTCCAAATTACAGCATGGATTTAACAAGTTTGAAAAAAACGTTTTGCGATTTCCTAAAGTTTCCATATCGATTCTGAAATACCGCCATCATTTACAACAGAATTTTGAATGAAAAAGTCAATAAATTCCTTTTAGTAAATATTATCTCGTTCTTGTAATCATCACATAAAACAGAAGTTGAGTTGAGACATTGCCTTTTCTGTTGGCCTGTCCCCACAGGAAAGAACAATGGGTACTGCGTACGCTAATGCACTGAAAGAATGTTGACGCAAGGTATACATGGATGAAGGCCATATCCGTTTGTTTACACTCTCCGATTTGTGTAGAAATCACCCAAAATATCAGCTGGAATTGCGTACCAATACCTTTTTTATATATATTATTTCATTATCATATTCAACTGGCAGGAAAAGGATAAAGATGTGATGTAATCGTTTCCATTGACGACCACTTTGAAAAGGGAAGTCATTTGAATTGAGAAGTTCGGATTTCCTTTCTGCCAGTCCTATGGAAAGCAAACTGATCTAAGATAAAAGATTTTAAGAAATAAAAACTTTCTTTTACCTTTGACTTCATTGGAGGAAAGGTATGAACTACCCTCTCCAAGCTACCGGATAACCTTGGAAAGAACCCTTTTTAAACAAAGCCGTTTTAATGCAATTTGTAAATCTAACCATACTAAAGATATTTTCAATCCATTTTTACAGGTATAAAGGTGGTGTCCTATTTTCACTGGGTTTTTTTTAATATGTCAACTAAAATGCTCAGATTCTAATTTTGTCATCTGCTTCTCTTTGAATACTAATATTATTAGAATCTCTAATTGATCCTCTGATTCAGGTGCAAACACAATGAGAGTGTTTTCAGGCATTGTATCCCTGTGTTGTTTTACTTAGAGAAAAACAGTGATTTTAAGACTGGTAAGTATTTTCATCGTAGGAAAAATTTTGGAAAGATCTTACTTGATTCGTTTTTACCAAAGACTTGAGGCTTCAAGATTGAAGTACCCCTGCAAACGGTCGTCATGCCTTAGCCATCCTAAGATGTTTTAATATATTTTTACAAGTGTGAGAACATAATACCCTACACGTCAACTCACAACTGTGCGAAAAAAGTTTCTTATGTTTAAATCAGTTTAAGGCATACTTACCGTAGTGGCAACGAAAGCATCAGTAACCTTGTTTTTTTGTCTATCAGTTCGACAAGAGCAAACCTTTTGAGAAAATAAGTTATTATTTATATAAATTTCCACCAAATTACAAGAACAGAGCATAGTATTGAAGCAGACCTGTAATATTTGCACATACGTTAATAAATATAGTTTATAAAATTAAGCAGTTTATACCTAAACTAAAAGCAAACACATGAAAATAAAAAGTATTCAGAAAGTATAGCATCATGAATTCTAAATGCAATATTAAATTTTCTACTTTATCTTACTTAAATCTTCGACCTGACATGTACCTTCCTTGGGAATAAAATTTTTTGACTTCTTCTCTTGAATTTGAGTCTAATGTATTTATGACAAGTGAGTACCCTCAAACAGTCAGAACCAGAGAGCCCTTCATAGGTTGTTATTTCGATAGTACTCTGAAGAACCAATGACACAGATCTGAGGAAGATACAATGATTTCATATCTACTTTTCACGACTGATGTACTAGTATCTTTGTCATAAAATAAATTACTACTATATCATCATCTTACACTTTACAAAATATCATTTGGCCATTGCTATTCTCTTTGAAACGTAGGACATCTTGCCTCTAAATATGTTCGAAAATGTCTCCATCGTCTGCAAGTACAACACTTAATTGTTTCGTCTTATCTAAGTGCCACTTTTCCCTAAGACTCTGCAATAGTATATTCTAATTTTGTTTTTAAATGCTTTTACATTTTTCTCAAATGCAACAAACATTTCTCAGAATGTTTAATATTGTTGTTTTTTTGTCTCTTGTAAGGACAGAAAAATAGACTCTATATACAGCAAGTGAACAGAAAATGCATTGTAAAATAAATTTTTAACACGAATTCTAAAACACTTGCAAAAAACCCAAGATAAAGAAATATTTATCATACCAACACGATTGCAACTTCCCTTACGTTCAGTAATGTTTACGTCAATAAAAGTAAGGCCAGTTGATTTCATTAGGCTAGTACTAGCACCCAATGATGAAAGCTGATATATCTGCAAATTCAGTTTTGGACCTCCGCTATTTCTTTCTTTTGCTCTCGTCTCTCAAATTTAGTACCATCTTCTCTATTTTACTCTAAAATATTGTGTTTGAAAACATTTTTAAGTTAACAAATCAATAAGCTTAAACTCTATAAATTAGACTGGACCTCATTTCTGCTTTTGGTTTGAATTGCATCCGACAAAGGCGCCCAGAATCCTTAATCTTTCATTTGAAATGTAGTTACTCTCCTTGATGAGCTCGATGAGTGGTGAAGAAAAGGGTTTTGATAAATGCAAAAAGAAAGGGTGTATGGACTATTCACAGACAGCAAAATTTAAAGCCCATTAGATGCCTACTTATTCACCCACCATATTGTCATACATTGACAATATGATGAACGATCTTGCAAAGAACAAAGTAATTTCGTCATTTTAACCTGTTCAGCTAGTCAGAAATCCGCTTTAAGCAGTGTCGAAATATTTGTTGGACTTAAAAGTTTAGTTTCTTTCATGAGCTACAGACTTTAAAATTTTTCCATAGATTTTCAATATTACTTCCTGTGAGAACAGAAATAGATTGAAGGTGCTGTCTGGCAAAATCATTGGATATCAGACCTTTTTGATGTTCAGTTCAGTTCTTTGTTGGTAATTTTTTATGCCCATTCAATGTGTACAAGCATACACAAGCTTACATCTATATCTTATACGCCGCTGTCGCTGGTGAAAAAGGAACAATGATAATGTTAATCTTTGACATGTCATCCCATTCTAATCTCCTTATATCGGATTGTTAATCTTAAAACATTTAACCTAAATAATTTCTTGCTGTATTTCTGGAAGTTACACTATCTAAATGCATCATCAGATCTAAAATAGAAACTGCGCATGAGGATTTGGAGGGGAAAAAATGAAATTACGAAATACTGTACAGCTAGACTTTGATTTGGTCAACAGTGTGAGACAGTGCTGGGCATGCGCACATATAGGATATGTCGCTAAGCCAAGCTTATCCACCCAATAGCCACAAGTACTAAAAATGCATGCAATATCTGAAACAGTAACAAAACCTAACTCTTAGAGAAAACCACTATGACTGTCCCTTGGCCACAATCTTTTTTCTGAAAAGCAACATCAAAACATGAAAATTTGAAGACAAAAGGTATGGTTAGCAGCTAAAAGGGTGTAATTTGTTATTATATAAAATTATTTAAAACATAAGTTGAGGAAGCAATAATAAGACGGAAGATTATTTGGTCAGATAGACTGACTGTGACTCGTTACTCTCAAAGACTTCATTTTTAAGCAGTTGTTGCTCCTCGTTGTAATAAATCTTTCTGTGGTTGCAGTTGATTTTCTTGAACAGCTAGATTGTGGACCTCTTTGGGTTCCGAGTGCTTTCCTTCATCATGTATCTTGAATATGTTTAGGTCTCAGGTCAGTTCTTATCTCTTGGCCTAACCTTTTTCCTGTCTTTTTTACTTCTTCTTCTTCTTCACAGTTTCATATACTTACTGGATTTATGACTTGTATGGTTGTAAAAGAGAGAAAAAAAGATTTAAGAAAATCAGATTAGCAGCATACTTTCTTAATTATGTATCATAGAAACTTTTGTTAAACTAACATTTCCGATTTTCAGAGCTACTTAATGTCTCTTTTGATGGTTTTATAAATGTTAGTGCTCAACCTTTTGAATAAACGTGTCACAGTGAAAAAAAAATACATTGGACATTGTATGATGTCAAAACAATGTGTAAAATACATTGCAAATGTTTCAAAGATGGTGTCAATATCATCCATTCTGAATTTTGCTTCATACCATTCAGGGAATATCCTTTTAAATTAAACTTCTTGTAATACAAACCGTTTTCCTAAAAAGGAGAGCCCAGACAAAGCACCCTTTTACATGTGGGTGTCATCAGACTGGAGAGAAAGGAATCAAAGCAAATGCATCCTCCACAAAATGTCGGTTCAGGGTAACCGGCTGGAAGCCACTGATCGTCTTCAAAATGTCCAAACATGGTAAAAAGTACTATGATCACAAAAGATACAGACACAAATATACAAGAACTAAGTTAGCCGCCAATTAGGATCGAAAGCATTTCTAAAAGTGGATGTCTACCCAGCCGGATATCGGACAGGTGTGAACGGATCCTCTAGTTACTTGTTAGAAAGACAAAAGGTTTACATTCCATGTAACTAGAGTACAATTTATTAACAGGTTACATCATCCAGGAAAATGAATGACGTATAGAAAGTACTCATGGAAAATTACAGAATGTTGTCCACAAACTAAGTCCTTTGTCTGAAAGGTTTGTGTTCATTTTTAACCTTGAGTGAAGGTAGACATAATGTAAGCTAAACCATAGAATAAACAAGGGAAATTCTTCGGATGTGTTCTTGCTGTGTCGTTATTTGATAAAAGGCTTTGGTCCGATTTCTGCATGAACAAAACCAGCTGCCATTAATTAATATTTTTTTGTCCACCTGATGCAATGCACTCAACGGGACAGTTTCCTGCAAGTATTCAAAGATAGAAAAGAAGTAAATTGATTTGATATAACACAGAAATACACTGTCATGTGAAGCTCCAAACCATACAAGGTTGGCCATATCTGGCCAGCCCAGTTGCTAGTCGCCTGGCCTTGGGGATAAAGGAGGTTGCTATTTTTAGCAGCATCTAACAATTCCATCTTCAATGAATCTCCTTTACCAAGTTTTATGTTCCTTTTATATTTTAAAAACTATGGAAATTGTTAATGCCTCTCTCTCCCATTTTGTTCACTATTTTTAGAAATAACCTGGTATTTGCTTTTATTTCTTTTACCTCTCTTGCTGTCTGATTAAATCTAGTACACTTCAACAGGTGTTGATGGAACTGGCTAGGAAGCACACAATAACAATATAAATTTTTAAGAGAAGACCTTTGAACATCCCCAGCAATGCTCTTAACTACAAAAGAACTAAACCAATCTCACTGCACAGGTCATTAAATGTGACGACAATTTGGCCACCACCACTTTTCCTTGCACTGTCGATTGCATTGCTTTAGGATATCTTGATACATGCAATTTTTCGCAAACATGTTCCATGGTAATGCCCTCTGCATTGTTTATATTTTGAAGTTGTTCGCTTGGCAACTATTCTCATCTTTAAGGTAATAAGCCATAAATCTTTTGGTAAAGACCTTGTACCTGCTTTTTCCTGCCTCCCAGCTAAGGCCTAGCAAATACTTCTCTACATTTAAATACATTACAACACGAAGCAATAAAGATGTTTCATTGTCATACCAAATCAATGCCTTAACACTTTCTTATCCTTTCAGAGCTATTTTGTTGGTTGAGCAGACTTATTGCCTCACCTTCAATTCTTCTCACTCCATATAATTTTCCCATGCTTGCATATTGTACCTACCTGAGTTCTCCCTCACTGCGCTCTCTCCTAAAATGATTAGATCACCTGTATAAAGTAATTCTTCTCGTAAGCTCTATCTGGCGGCTTAACTAATATTACCCATTACCGTGGAAAACTGTAAGGGAACTCTACAATGCAAGACCCCGTTCCAAGACCACCATGCTGAAGAGTAGCTGGGTAGGTTTACTATAACATTTATGCAACTTTCATAACTATTTCGTGAGATTATTTTTTAAGGTTGTGCGCTGATAATTAAGGTTAGTTTGGTGCAGTTTGTATGAAAATCGAATAAACAAAACAATAAAATTTTGACATTAAAAAATGTTAAAGCTACAGAAGCCACCAAAGAGGAAAAAATAAACTGAGAATTTCGGTTTGACACATGAGTGGTTTTAAAAAGACAAAATGAAATAATTAACAACTGAACCTCGCACTGACCTGCTTCAGGATTAATAAACTATTGCCACCTCATTGGCTAAAACAATAGGACGGAACAGAGCAAATAAGGAAATATGGTCTGGTATAAAGATAAATTGGCAATAAGATAATTGTATTTATTTTAGTTGTGATAATTTAGTATATTGTAGGTTACACCAAAATCTTTGCTATCGTTTCAGAATTTGCTTTATTTTGTTGACTTGGTTGTAGAACAACCAGGGGGGAGTGTGTTGTGTGGACCACCACAGATATGTTGTCCTGGTATAAGTCACTTACTTAGCGACGTGTACCCAGACCCTCATTTATACAAATACAATTCAAACATTTTATTTTCTTTAAAATACTTCAGAAATTAAAAATAACTAGGATAACTAAGTACTCAGTTATGACAAACAAATACATGAAACCACACGAAAGTCGCCGGATAAATGCTGCTGGAATTAAGTTCAAAACCCTTGCCAATTATCCCGTGAAAATTGTCTGAGAAGAAAGTAAAGGAAACATATTAATTTACCGAAGGTTCTATTTCATTGCTTTGTTTATTAAAGAAAGAAGAGAAAAAAACCCCATTAAATACTAGACACCAGTAATCTGTACTCTTTAATTATCACTATTGTACAATGGATCTTAGAGCGGTAATTTTGTTAAAAATGTGTCCCTGTTTTGCCATTTTAACAGGCCTCCTAAACATATTCTTGCTACTTCTTTAAGTGTCGTATAAACTTATTGGCCACCGGGACTCTATTGCGTTTATTAACGAAAGATATAGTGGTACGTAAAATTTCAAAAATGTCGTCAGAGTTCTTGTACATTTTCCTTTTATTCGTATAGAATATTGCAATTAAATGTTAAAAATTATGAAAACGTACCAGGAAGAATACCATAACTTTTAAAGATTTTTTATCTGGGGGAGATGATTATCAGGACACATTGATACTTGATTCATGTACAATCGCATTTAAAACAGAGAAAAGTAAATGTTACTTTAGGCATGGTATACCATTTTTTTATAGAATATCAAGGAGCAGGGGTCTCATACATACATACATACATACATACATACATACATACATACATAAGTCTTAGCCTTTTAAGCCAGTACGGCACCAAAGGCACCAACTCGAATTAAGTTGATTGACCAACAACAATCTTTCTCTTCATGCAGTTCCTCACAAAGGTTTCCACTGATCAGTCCTTTTCTAAAAAAAGGGGACGCAACTTGGAAAGCTATAGAGAAAAATTAGCCATCACTACCCATATTGAAAAAAGGAATTAAAATCAAAATTGATATTTGAATATGCGATAAAAGTCAGTCGATGGAAGAAAAGAAAACATAAAGAGTTATTGCTGTTCATTAATAGATAACGAGCGTTCCTAATAACTTGTATTGACTGATTCTAATTTTGAAAACCGTAGTAGAAATTTTAAAGGATCACACGTTTATCCCCAGCTTCTTTTAGCCAGTCCCAGTAAGCCTGTCGGTTTTCTTAGTGTAATGTGACCACATTGGCATCATTGGAACACAGGTTTGTCCACGTAACTCCACCTTTGAAGGTTGACCACCATGCTTCCATAGCCAGACCGTGCTCTGTTGAGTTGTGACCACTGCTTTCTAAAAAGGATAAACAAAGATTATCTAAAATCAAAACATTTGAATTGGATCATGAGAAAAGTGTATTTTTCTAGAGAAACAGTATTTTTAGTATATGAGGACCACTTAATTATGAATTTTACATCAATTAACATGTCAACCAGAATTTAAAAGAAATCTATTTGATTTGCATAGAAAATTAACCAAAAAAATTTTGGCAGGAAAGTAGGAAGGAGAACAGATTTTTTCCGAAGATTTATTCTAATATTTGAATTTTGATATTATTCATTTGCTTGCATCGGCTCAATAATATGCTTCCTCCACAGTCTTGGGGAAACCAATTCAACATGTAGGTAAATTGAATTAGTAACCAGCTTAGGATTGAAGTCAGGGAATACAGCCAACAGCTATCAAGTATATCTCAGTCAATACAAAACAACTTGCAGAATGTTCAAAGGTTGACACAATAATTTATTTCTATGTTGTAAAATATTTGGACGTTGTAACAGTATTACTCACAGCAATGAAAATATATGCAACTGGATGAAATATCATATTCTTTCATTTTTTTTCAACAAAATTGTGTTGCAAAAAGACGTTAAAGAAAGCAAAGAGAACAACTTCGGATCCTTTTCGATCCTTCTTCGACAAAGCTAGTATATGCAGTTATTTTACAAGAAATCTGTTTATATCAAACCACTATTTAAAACTTTAAGAAATAAAATGAGTAAATTTCTTTTTTCAAAATAGTAGATTTAGACTAGTAAATTTTTAAACTCGACTACTTGCTGAAAAAAGTAAGATATGAGCGAGTACAACATAGAGAATCTATTTTCATTGCTGTTGGCTTGGCAATCACCTTAATGTATTCACACCAAGAAAGACAATCGGAAAAGGTGGGTCAGAAAAGTTGGAAAAATTGATTTTCAGAAAGAGCAAAATCAGATATGGAAGCATTACAAGTGCATGGGTCTTAAAGCGTGAATTACGACAACGATGAAAAGTTTTCTTCAATTTTCTAATGATGATGATGAGTAAAATTGTTCTGATTCTACTTAGTTCATTGAAATGCCTTTTTGAACTCCATAGCTACATTAACCCTCTCATTACAAGAACTATGGGTGATTTTCAACTTCTCCAGTTATGAATGTATTCAGAAAATGAAATTTTAATTACTTCCTCAACAGTACATTTCCGTGTTTTTATTCAATGAAATGACAATCCTAGCAAATGATTTCACGCTGTTTTAAATAGAGAAATTGTGCATTCGAACGCTCCTAGGTCATTCCACCCAAAGACTTTAATCCATACAAAGTAGTTCCTTTTTAGAAAAATGTACAGCAGCCAATTTCCCTTCCAATATATTGATAACCCTTAAGCTCTTGTCATGAAAGGAAAGATGTCAACCGATCCAGTTTTGATATCCAGTAGCCTGTGAAATATTTTAAAACTTTTAAGACCCCGTAACAATTGGATGTAGACTAATTAGCCCTGAGAAAGTACCTGATAAGGTTTGATGAGATATTGAACAACAAGGGCGCCAGAGAAGGGCGAACTTATGTTGGCTGCTGTGCAATCAGTGGGCACAGTACATAAGAATGAAAGCCATAGACACTGTAGAATACAATTTAGTGGAAATAAAATTTTTCAGTTGTTTTTTTTAAAAATTAAAGTCATCAAGGTCTCAAGGAAAAAAGGTTTGGTTTTCTTAAACGTGTTTTTAACCTACTTATTGTTTTACCCACTTATGATTCATGAGATTTTATCTCTGAGATTCAAAATTTCTTTCACATATTCAATGATCGCTAAAATTTAATAGAATTTTATGTTGATGACGAATTTCTTGATGATAGAAAATCAGTTCACGCTAGATTCAAGCGCTTTAAGGATAAAAACACTAAAGGGTTTGAGCAGACGATACTGATTATATTTCAAGGGCAAAGGTTAGTAATGAAATACAATGTCTTAAAGATAAGTGTCATCCATCAGTATAAAACAAGTAAGAAGAGCTTTAAAAGTAGACATTTACTACCACACTGATAACTAATTAATCTGGGATTAAATACAAGATGAACACTGTCCCAAAATATTGACTGCACTGTCGACTCTGATGGGTATCAAATTTACACATTTCATAAAATTCATTCTACTTGAAGGTTATTACTCTAGAGAAGCATGGAAAAGTGATATTGCAGAGGTAAAACAATCACATGTGAGAGTCAAAGTTCATCGAATATCCCAGTGCTAAAACCAGTATTACTACCATTACTACTTATTGCTACACAATATTTCATAATAAACTAAGTAGGACTTAGTAAGCACAGTTCCTCTATTTTTTACGATTTTAGTACTAGAAGTTCCTTATTTGGTTTGTTACGTAATAAAAAATTGAGAAAGGCTAACGAATTCCATTGAAAAACCTTTCTTACACTTCACCAGAACAACATACACTATAACAAATACACTGGAGAAGTACCATTGTGCAGGAACTTATTTTTACGTAATACCACTTCAATTCTCTTCATGGCATTTAGACTTCCATTATCCTCTTTACTGTCATCAAACTGAACTCTCTATTCATCCAGAATTTTTTTGAACCACGTTATTTGACTTCTACACTCTTTTAGGTACAGAATCGTAAAGTTTTTGAGTGGCTGGTTGAAAATTCTATTTTTGTTATCTCTTTCTTCTCCCTCCTCCTCTTCCTTGTACATCATGCACAACGGTTGACTTACAATTTCTGGTTATTCATTTGACTATTTTTCTGGAATAAGGTATGGAATTTCTTGTCTTGAACCGACAGTTGGCAAAGGTAGTGGAATGATATACCCCTCCAACCTTTCTGCTTCTATGTTGTAATTTTTAAAGCCGGTCAGGAGTTAACAAGCATGAAGTCTTTTTAAAACATCGAATCCTTTAATGTGAATAACCTTTTCTCATGCACTTTTTGTACGCTTCGTTACTGTGGTGAAAATTTTTAAAAAAGACAGCTTCGTTTAGCATCCAACTTTTTCAGTATTCCGAGCCACGAATCGATGTTTTTGCCATGCTATAATCAACCATCCTGAAGTTGAGAAACTTTGTGTTTGTACATACTGCGTATCCCACAATCAACTGCCTGCCAGATGTCCGTTTCACCACTGACCCCGTATGAAACAATACCATTAATATTTGCCACCGCTTCAAGCAATTTCTCGCTCACCCGGAAGTTAAGGCAGCTGCAGACCAAGACAAACTACCAGTCGATGTCCAAGGATCCATTTCCATCTTTTAGAGACTTATAAACCCACACCAGTTTGAACTTCATATCTGTCTAGGCGTCTCTCTATCAATATAGTATTAAGTTTTTAAGCTTCTATTTTCACTCAGTATCCCATACTCTGACGTCTGAAGACAACAAACAACATTACAAAAATTAAAATATATAAACTAGAAATAATTTCATAAGCCTTCCCAACAAAACAATCAACCACATAATCTATATACATAAACTAGAAAGAAACCATATTATTTGTTATAGCATACTTCCTTCAGTTTGTTTAGCATCTTTTTCGCTAGCCATCATATACACTAGCTTACCTATGATTCTATGTGCCTTTATATTGTCTCGATTGAATAGAAACTTCAGTAAAAAAATTTTGCGGTGAACTGTGTTGCTAACATTGAGGTCAATACCACATATACCTTTTATTTGATTAGATCCTTCAATCCGTTGTAGATTGTAAAATTCACACACAAAACGAAAATGTGCTTCAGTTACAACATCTCCTTTGTTACAAATTTCACATCTTCCTAAGTGTTGTTCTGTTATTTGCCATCAGCCAGTTTCTATAGAAAAGGTATTCCCTGAAATTCTTAGTTTTGTTATACTCTGCCTACACTTAAAAATCAGTATTTTCAGCTAATTTAATCCAAACTTGAAAACTTTGCTTTAATGCTGTTGAAAAAGTGGACTCCTGCCATTTTCTATTTGTTGCATCTGTATGAACATCCTTGCTTTCGACATCTTTTTTTTTATCTATTTTCTTTGTCTTACGAGACTCGTTGAAACCGTACGAAAACCCAATGTTGTCCAGAAGAGCTTTCGTTTGTTTCAGAAAGTCAGTACTTTTTCTGTGTCCTGTTTTCAAGTTGTGTTTATGTGCATGGTGTAGTAGCCTGAGCACCAGAGCCTCCTGAAGACGAATAAAGGCTCTAATAGTCGTACTAAAAGCTTTAAAAGTTATTGGTTATCTTTTTGGTTTCGATAATAGTGCAATATTGCTAGCTTTCTTTTTTTAAAATATATTTATAGACCTCTGAGATGAAACTTTTTTTTTGAAGTACTAGAGTTAGCAGGGCGAAAGATCCCTTGATTGCAGTAGATCAGTTTTCAGTGGTGTGTAAAGGAAGAATTGGTTTTACCATGGAGTCAAATATTTCAATAACATAAGTCAATGGCAGGGAAGTATGCCTATGATTTCATCAGTGAGTGAAACACAAACCTGTAGTGTACACTGTCGCTTTTCCAGTCCGGGTCCTGAGTCTTACGATCCAAGCAAAACAGTTACGCTTTTCATTTTGAACCGCATTAACCTTGTACGTTGTCTTATTATCGATTGCAAAAGGCAAAAAAATGGACCCTCGTTAACCCTTTGCTCGGGAATCTACCATTTTGTATTATAACCCGGCAATGAACTACATCATTTTAGTGTGCCACTGCACAAGATGGTGTGTCATTTAATGATAGCAAGTAGGTGACATGTTTTGGTAGGGTTTTTATTTTGTTGAACGCGATGAAGTTTTATTTTGTATCTTTTGATGAGCTGTTTAAGTACACTTTTCAGTAAACCAGTAGCGGTAGATTCACACACTTCGTTTGTAATTCAATTTTCAGTATCGCAAAATCAATAGTACAAAATCTTCAGAAATCGGGATCTTAGGATGTCTAAGTTCAGGTACAGTGTTTTAAATTTTTATTTGCGTCTCGTTGATCTAATCTTCTAGAGGATCTGTTGCTTTTGTGCCGCTGCATTTTCAATTGTAAGACGATTTTTTTTACTTGGCAAATAACGAGTTTTTAATGCATTATTTTTTGGCAACATCATTATCATACGAAGATACACTTTAGTTTGCTCTTATATTTAGTAATTAAATAGTTATTGAATCTATGTTTACTTTTCTATCTTTTACCTTTTACAAATTTTTTTTCTGGTTTNATCAATAGTACAAAATTCTTCAGAAATCGGGATCTTAGGATGTCTAAGTTCAGGTACAGTGTTTTAAATTTTTATTTGCGTCTCGTTGATCTAATCTTCTAGAGGATCTGTTGCTTTTGTGCCGCTGCATTTTCAATTGTAAGACGATTTTTTTTACTTGGCAAATAACGAGTTTTTAATGCATTATTTTTTGGCAACATCATTATCATACGAAGATACACTTTAGTTTGCTCTTATATTTAGTAATTAAATAGTTATTGAATCTATGTTTACTTTTCTATCTTTTACCTTTTACAAATTTTTTTTCTGGTTTGTCATAGTAAAATCTGGTTTATTATTTTTTATTTTTCTGGGCTTCATTTAAGATCATCAAGCTAAGGACGTCAAAAATCGTTAGTACGATGTATAAAGGCTAACTATGACGTCAGAGGAGCCAACAGGATTTAAAGAGGGGTTGTCCGATAAGAAAAATTCTAAAATACTTGACAAACAAATTCCAAACAACAGTTCAGGAACAAAAAAGCCAAGCCACCAAAGTTCTTTATCATAGGCCGGTACCAGATAAAAATGTGAGGAATTTTACTGTCAGCTGCAGGCTTACCGTTCAAAATTTGGTCCCAAATATTAGGATGAAGGCGCCGAAATGAGACTACGATAAACAATTTTAAACTTTTCATTGAAATGTTTTTACTTGAATATGCCTTTGAAATGGTTATCATCAGTTTCTCGACCACAATCTCTTTTTGCTTCACTGTTCTTTTGAAGCTTTAATTAAACAAAGGTGTTTGGTTTTGGGGTACTCACTATCTTTAATAATCGCTTGTCGAAATTGTTTGAGTATACAGGAAACACGGTGCATGAAAATATTCGAATTATCGAAATATTAAAATTCGGGTAATCCATTATGCAGATATTGGGTTTGAAGCAGAGGAAAAGCTCCACCAAACAATTTCTTGTGGGTTTATTGTCAACTGAATTGATTAGACTTCTTAAAAAAGAAGTCATTAAATCTTGAGTCCATAGCTGTTTGTTTAGTATTCGTATAATGCAAAATTTTTTCCATTACAAAAGAAAGATCACAGCTCTACAATGCCAGAATACTCCTCTACGTTCTACCACAAAGCCTTCACAACTGGACTGTTCAAAGTAGTCGGTGTTGACTTTTCTTGTAGCCAACTGGGCTATCAAAGGTTAATAAACAACCAGAAATTTAATCGGAGTCAACCATACATAGGAGACAATAACTTACTTAATTAGAACTTAGTACTCTCTGCACAATGACTCGTGTTGCTGCTGGGGGTCAATAAAAGACCAATAAATTGATTTTGTTTTCTCAGTATTTTCATATAATTTATAAGTTGTCCGTTCTGCTTATTATTTTTTCACCTATTTTGATCCACTTGAACATATTTATTTTAAACTTCAAGACACAATTCAGTACCAAAAACTTGGCATATTTTCATGAGGACAATAAACAATATTCCTTTACATTTTGCTATATTTGAAGAAAAGTATACATTGTGGGACGCACTCTGAAGAGGTGTCTGTATGAGAGTAAGTGGGAACCAGATAATTATCTGATTCTCACTCACTTACTCTCTCTCTCTCTCTCTCTCACTCTCACACACACACACACACACACACACATATATATATAACTAATCTATCCTACACTTTTCGAAGACTCATATATCTTCAATTACAGTTGTAAAATTTGCTAGTTTGATAATATTTGTAAATTGTATTTGATGTTCTTTTAGTGTTAACTAACAGGTCTTTTTAGATTAATGCGATCGATAAAGCTTTATTGAAGTAATTCTTTTCTTAATTTGTTGCTTCCAGGTCAGTCGTATTCAACACCAAATTTGTGTCTGCTACATTTATACCCCTAAACAATGTATTTGCCAAAAAATTTTCAACACAAATTTTTCTTAAGTTTTATGATTTCAGTTTGAAAGCAGTGGTAAAATTAGTAAAATTAATTAAACGTATACCTTTAGAGCGCCTGTGCTTCATAGAGACTATCCACGACTTTCAAAGTAGAGTGTCGGAAACTCGTTGTCAAATCTTAAACCTCAAGATATTTTATGGAGAGAAACAAAATACGAAAAATCTGACATGTGTGCTTCATTTCCTATAAGTATGCCTTCGACACTATATTGCATTAGCAATGTGAATACAAGTGAACAGAGCAATTAGACCTTGTAGAACAACAGCTCAAACGTGATTTGGTTGTAGTAATAACAAAAAATTAAGGTGAGAAAATTATCATTAAATCAAAGTGGAAAACACAAATTAATGAAAAACAGCAATAATGAAACAAGTGAATTCAAATATAAATAGGGAATTCCAATCTATTGTACCTAGGTTGCAAGCTCAAGTTTTAGACAACAGTCAGGCCTGGCTCGTTATTCTCGTTTTCTATAGTAAAGTTGCTCGTTAAACCAGCATTCGCACGTTAGATATTAGTAGATGGTAATGTGATCCTTGTTACACACACAACTAAATTTGAACATACATTTGTCATATTGGTTTTCAAAAATGAAAGCTTTTAGACAAGTTAGAGTTTGATAATAAAAAAACAATATTGCAAGTCCCGCACCTATCCAGCTATAGTCCTGTTCAGGTGAATGGCATGTCCCAATATTAATACTATATGAAAATAATTTTGGTTGACAGAACGGTTCCGACCAATTTCAAATTTTGTAATTGGTCGAAACCGCTTGTGAAAAGCTTTGAGACTCAAAGGTTTCCGCAAGTAGCACTTCCAGGGAATAGTGGTCTCTGGAAGTGATAAGGCATAATTTCAAGGAAGATTATTTGGAAGAGCAGTTTCTCGATGTTAGTTTACAAGGAGAGGAAAGGCGTGACTTTCTTACAGCAATAATCTTAAGGTTTCTGGGACCCTAGTTAATGCAAGGAATTTGGAGAATATGAGGAGCTATAAGTATTTTGAAAACAGAACACGGTTTGGTTGTGACTACCGCTCCGGATTGACGATCTCCCTGACATTAAAATTGCTTTTACAAGTTGGTTAATTCGGACGACCATATATTCAATATCATATTCACTTATAACGAAATATGGAATTTTGATACCTTCCTCTCTAACCTGCACGCCTCCTATAAGATTGGAATTTTTATACTGTGGCGAAAATACTTTCATTTTTTTCTTTCCTCTTTGCTTTTTTTAAGATTTTGGTGTTCTTTTTGTGTTAGTAGTTCACTCGAGAAAGATATAGTCTCATCTACTGAGTTAAATGAAGAGGTGTATATTACATTTATGTCGTGGAGGGTTTCCTCTCTTTCTTCATCAATAACTCATTTATTATTATTATTTATTTCGTTATTTTATGACTCTTAGTCATATCTCTTTATGTATATCTTACCAGTAAACAAAACTTTCATCTTGACTTAATAATTTGACAAAAAAATAAGAGAAGCAAAAATTTTCCTTCTGGAAATGTTCATCTGCTGAAAGTGAATACATCGTAGAAGGGCCAGAGTAAGGGTAAAACCTAGAATCTGTTTTTAGTCCTCTTGCCAAGAATTACGTAAATTTTAAATCCTGTTTCTGATGGGTCATTTCGTTATTATTGTTTTAGACTCAGGAAGTAAAGTGGGCATAGATTGGTCAAAGCCTACTCAGAAAATAAATAAATGCCAACAACGTATATGAATCTGTTACAAATTGAAACCAAAATCAACAGCGACACTATTGTTAGTCACCTGTAGGATTTAAGGTCTCTTGTATTAAATATGTGTGCATGTCAATGTGGTCCAAAGTCATGATTTCGTCAAGAGTTATGAACGTTGCTACGGCAACACCATATCCTGGTTGGTAGCTGCTTGCTTATAATGTTTGATACTTCTTTCAATAAGACAATTCAAATACGTTTACTTGATCTATCCCGTCGCGGGGGTTTTAAATCCACACAAGAGATTATTGTTCCCACGTACGTTTTCCATACCGCCTGAAAACATTCTAACAATTTTCTGTTACAAGGATGCTTCAAGTTACAATATAGTTATGTTTCTTTATTAAAGGGCTAAATAAAGTTAGCGGAAAGGGAGATAAAATTAATGTTATTACAAAATCTCTTATTATAGCTGTTCCTTTTGGTGTAATTTTCTCAAGTATGTGTAGCCTAGTTCAGAGTAACCATAGTTCCCTGTAGACAAATTGCTTGTGAGGGGGCCTTGTGTCTTAAGGGCATGTCTGAAAGCAAAGATGAAACGCATTCTGCAGAATAGTGAGTGGTTTCCTGTTTTTATTAGGTTTTATAGTGTTCAATTATCTTTTTTTAATTATCTTAGTGAATTCTGAGCCCTGAGGGGAGCTAATTAAATTACCCCCTTCCCTGTACATATCTGGTTGTGAACATCTTTAATATCAAACCTTTGTATGTTAATTTGATTTGATCCAAATATTTTATTTTTAAAAAAATTTCATCTCTGTATCAACATTACTGTCTTTTAACAAGAAATCTGGGTACGACTTCAGCACGGGTAGTGTGTACTTTGGACCAGATTTTACCAGCAAAGATATCTTTTTGCTTTTCCAATTGTACATGAAAAATTTCACATTTTCAATATAAAGTCTTCTGCTTTTCCAGAAAAAATTAGCAAAACCTTAAAAGAGATCAGATATTAGCAACCTAATGTCCCATTTATGCCATAATACGTCAGGTAACTTTCGATATAAATAAAATATAAAAAAGACTATACATTCGGTGAGCTTCTGCTTAAACTAAGCTTTGCCTATTGCAAAATTTTAAAAGTTTACTAGCATCTTCGTTTAAGAGTAGAAATTTCTTTTACTTTGCGAAGTTTCATAGGTATGCATCTGATAAGTAGCTCCTCATAAAGGCTTATGTTCATTTAAAACATATAAGTAGAAATATTTTTCTTGATACTAGACCAGGAGTGGTACATGGCGTAAGGAGGCGTGGTACATGAAATTAAGGATACACGGCATCTAGGATTTTCCCATATTGATAAAGTTACACCTGTGCAAATATTGGCAGTAGGCAACGATTTCTCTTGAATGACGAACCGCTGAAATAAATAAACAAATAGGTAATCAACAAATAAATAAATTTCCACTTTCGTCACATTGGTAAAAATATTTCTAATAAAACTTTAACCAAATAAATCGCCAAAACAGAAAAAATTGGCTCATGATGAAGTATTGCAAAGAAAAGAATATGACCAATGAATCGACCTTACCTTAGACCTTAGTTTCTTTTGCCCTGGGTGGGACATCAGGCAGCAAGATGGCGCCAACGAGTTCGGTCTCTGGCCAAGGCTTGAGTGTCATGCATTTGCACACCCCGTTTCTCTCCGTCTTCCTTTAAACTTGCTTGCCATGTTTTCACTGGCCTGACCCGTCTTATTTTTCCAGATATTGGTCTCCAAGATGTTGCATGGTGTGCGAGACGCTCCGAAGGCAACCTGAGAGTATGCCCTGTCAGCTTCCATTACCTTTCCTCATCTATCAAATGTAGCGGCCTTTGCCTTGTTCTTCTTGGTACTTCCTCATTTGTAATTCTAACTCGCCATGTAATTCCAAGAATCCTTTTCATATTTTTTTGATGAAACCTATCCTATTTGTTTCTGATTCTTTTGTGCTCTTTCACGTTTCACTGGCATATAACGCTGTGGAGACGACTACCGCTGTGTACAAAATAATCTTCATTCTAAGGCTGATCTGATTTGATTTCCATATGTTTGTCATTGACCTGAAGGTTGCACTGGCTCGACCTAGCAGGTTTTTCATGTCTGTGTCCACTTCTCCAGTATTTGATATCGTACTGCAGAGGTATGGGAATTTCTCCAACATCTCTAGTTGGTTCCCGTCGACTAATATCGGTTGGCTTCTGTTCTCCTTTATGACCATTACTTTGCTCTTTTGCCCATTGATGGTTAGCCCAACCTTTGCACTTTTATGTTGTAGTCTGTTGGTCATTTCTTGACAGATTTCACTGTCTTTGGACACAAGCGCAATATCATCAGCAAAGTCGAGACTAGTTAACGTACTGTTATTTTCTTAGGTTATTCCATGGTTGTCTCTAGCCATCGCTCTTTTCATAACGAAGTAGATTCATAGGATAAAAAAGAACGGCGACATTATGCAGTTTTGACTGACGCCAGGCAGCTCAACCTTTCTCAGCACAAATATTTGTTCGCAACACGACCTGCCTTCCCCGAACGCTGCTTGTTCTTCGCGCAATCTATGGTCTATTGCATCAAGGAGTCGTTTCAATAATATTCTGCTGAAGACTTTTGCTATCACGCATAAGAGAGTACTGCCCCCCCCCCCAATTGTTACAGTTTGACAGATCACCTTTCTTTGTCAGCTTGACAATTACTCCTCTACCCCATTCTTCCGGAACCGTCTCTTCTGTCCAAATCTGCTTTGGTTGAGTGAGTGCGCCAAAGATACTTTTTCAAAAGGCAAACTAGTGACGACTGACTATGTTAGACTTGATGAGGAAACAATGATTCAAGATCTGGAACTGGAGAATGTGTACAAGCACCTTGGTGTTGACGAGTCCAATGGAATCCAACATGTACAATGAAAGAAGAACTTAAAAAGGAGCTTTTAAGAAGGACACGACTGATTTTTAAGACCGAGCCAAATTCCAAAAATCGAGTCACGGCATACAACACATTAGCTGTCACTGTCATCACATCCAGCTTCAATAGCATTGATTAGAACCATACCGAAATAAGAGGATTAGACACTAAGATTAGGAAATTACTGACAACGTATAGCGTGCACCACCCAAAAGCCTATTTTGAACTTCTTTACCTCCCCAGAAAATCCGGTGGAAGAGGGTTGACACAATTCGAACTTTCTTATAAGACGTCCACAATTGGCCTTTTCCGATATTTAGATATATCAGAAGATTGGATATTAAAGTTTGTGTTTAACCATGAAAAAGGTTCTCATTCTGTTGTTAATGAAGCGAAATGGTTTGCGCGAGAGGTAGGCCTTGATTTGGAAATTGAGGTGGGAGGGAAATTGAAGAATACTGAGAATGCCTGCAAATTTAAAAGATTAGCAAGAGAAAAGGGAAAGAAGGTTATCGACAATGCCTGGAAGTCAAAGCCATTGCATGGCCAATAAGTACTTTGAAGCCAGAACGCTGATGTTGATTTAGTAGACACTGATCAGTGGCTGACAAGTGCTGGTCTGAAGGCAGAGACGGAAGGGTTTATTGTCGCTGCTCAAGATCAAGCACTCTTTCCGAGGAATTATCAGGCAAATGTGATTCAAAATGGTTCAGACGAGAAGTGTAGGTTCTGTAACAAATGTACTGAAACTATTGTCCATCTCATTTTAGGTTGCTCCATTCTTGAGCTAAATGGGTACACCAACAGACACAATTATGTCGGTCAATAAATACACTGGAAAATCTTTAATCACTACGACAATGAAACAAAGGACAAGTGGTATGAGCACAGACCTTTACTTGTTCTTGATAAGGCAAACGTGACAACTCTATGGGACGTCCCGATAAGAACTGACAGAACCATGCAAGCTAATAGGCCGAACATTGTTATCAAGGACAAGCTGAGTAAGACATGTAAAATGATTGATATGAGTATACCATCTGACAACAAGGTATCTGCAAAAGAATTTGAAAAGCTCAGCAAATATAAAGACCTTGAAACCGAAGTGTAGAGGATGTGGAAAATGAAAACAAAAACAATTCCGGTCAGGATTGGGGCACTTGGCATGGTTAAAAGAGGAAGCAGAAGTATGTAAACGATATCCCAGGAAAATTATCACTCACCGAAATACAAAAAATAGTGTTAAACAGTACTGCCCATGTCCTTAGAAGAACTCTTTTAGTCTGATAAAAGATCAATGACTCCTATAAATCATACACTGAATAATGAATTTTTCACCCTTATTTTTATTCGAAATTTAAATATATTTACCTAATAATTTTGTACCATTTTTCCGCAATTTTTATATTTTTACCTTTTATACAATTCCTTATACACATCTTAATATCTTCAAAGATGAAAAAGAGAAACGTGAAGGAACCATACATGGACGAACGGCTTGGAACCCTAAGTGATTGGTAATAACCCGGTGCTATGACGTTCTCAAACAAAAGTACTTATTTAAGTAAAATAGATACAATAATAATAATAATAATAATAATAATAATAATAATATGTCCCAAAAGGGCTGACACATCATGCATTTCTGTTTAACGGGCGAGAGTAGTGGGGGAGCATCATATCTAGGTGTCGTGAGCGTGGATCTCTTGTTCTGAAGGGCTGAGTACCGAGTTCTTACTTTGTTACTTAGTCCTAAGGTCTTGGGTGAAGCCTCGCTACGGAGACCGTTTTAAGCAGAATGGGTCACCTAAACTGGGAAACCTAAACAGGCCCCAACTGCAAGGTTATGTGCTGTTTTTTTTTGTTTTTTTTTGTTTTTT